>BLKR01004891.1:0-95181 GCA_011170035.1 Teleogryllus occipitalis | reverse complement strand
ATATAAAGCTCTTTTTAATCTACAAGATTCATTGTTTCGTGTGCAATACATTAACGTACATTAGATTTAATGACATCTGACAGTGTAAGTTCGCGAGTCGCTGAGCAAAGAACAGACTTATCTGAGAAATTACAAACCATGTGTGAAATTCTGTTAGACTACTTCACAAATAAAAGTCGTAAGTAGATTAAATAGCATGAACATATGTCAAAAATAGCAAAAAATATTTCTTGATAGGTTGTTTTATATGCTGTATTGATTACTGCAGTTTCTGACTTGGAAGGAATATTTATGTATTTTCCAAAACAGTTCAGCGTCATCTGCAGCAATTCGGTAGCGAAAAGTACACATGTGAATCGTGATTGCTTTATAACCATCTTATTACAAAACGTTATTGACCGGATTGAAACAAATAAATTACTAGTAGATTAGTCCTTAAAATTGGCAGACAAAAAGGCATTTATTTTTACTGAAATAGGTTGGGAAGAAGACCGTTATTCTGGCTAAAGAAAGGGTGAAAAAAGCCACGGAAACAATGAAAAATGATGTGGGAGAGACCCGGTTGGGAAAATCCCCACAAGCCGACAGGTAAATCGGCGCCGGATCTTGCCATGCAGAAGAGGATGATCACCTCCATAGCATGCGATAAAACATGCACTACTCTTATGGGAATAATGACTTTAGCCGTTGATGCAACCGGAATCACGAATCAGTCAACGACCGTGCTTTCGGGTTGTCCAGGTGTATTCATTTGCAATATATAGCGGGCTGGAAATGGGGCATAGCGGGCGGGCGAGGTGATAAATACAGATGCAACACCGCACAATCAGCTTGTAATAGAAAAGGACGAATATTTTTGTTTTCTAGCATACCTCTGTAATGCGTGGAGCAATTTTCTCAACCTTGGTGCACATATTACAATTTGGAAATAAATACTAAGGTGGCGGAACTAAGCCCTTTTAGTATCCCTAGTTGTTGGAGCTGGGAAGGGGGCTACGTTTTTTTCTTACACAGAGAAAATGTTTATGCTGCAATGCACATTGTGCGGGCGGGTAGGTCGGTGAGCATTAACATGGATGGAGGGAGGCTGGGCTGGCGCGAAGGGTGGAACGTGCAGGGTGGGCAAGTGGTGTAACACATATGATCGTGATAGGTATCTGGGAAACACGTTATTGATGAAGCTGTTGAACACATTCAGGAATAATTATTACAATATCAATTTGAAGCGTATTTGTAGTACTTTGAAATATTTTTTAATCTCGTTCACTTTCAGAAGGTTCAAGGGATTCTCCTAAGCCGCTCAGTATCACACGAGTAAACTCAAATACAGTTTTCACGTGGTATGTCATTAGATGCTAAAACGTAATTGAACTGAGGAAGAAGAAATTGTAGTTTACGTAAAAAGGGCGCGAAACAGATGATTCACGCACAAGGTCAGCAAAACGCAATGCCTTAAGTAAAGGAATTTAAATTAAATATCAAATATTTAGAAATACTTTATTTGAACACAAGTCAATGGATTCCGGTCAGTGTAGTAACATTATTGTCTGTAAATATTGAACAAAGACGTCAAGATGAAAGACAATTACGAAACGTTAAAGATGTTTTGCACACTCTTGGCGATGTTTCGCACACTGAAAAAAATTAGCTCTTACGCACACGGAAAACATGCTCGATTGATTGATTGATTTTTTCGTGTTTCCGGGCGCGTCAACTGCTTCGGTCATTAGTCCCGTTAGTGTAGTGCATGTTTTTTCTCGCGAGATGGCGGTGATCTTCCCCCACTGGATGGCGAGATCCGGCGCCGACCTACCGTCGGCTAGTGGGGTTTCCCCCTATCCACGACTCTCCCACCAGCGGGGCACCGCCTCAGCCGGGACATGCTCTAAGCTCCCGACCGGTCTCCCAGGATATGTGGTAGTGTAGTGCTTGTTAGTGTAAGTGTGTGTGTAAGGGGAGAGGATGGGACAAGGAAGAGGAAGGACAGATCGCGCGCGGTCCGTGGCCCGTTTGGTAGGGTACTGCTCCGGCATTCGCCTGGTGTTGATCGGAGAAACCACGGAAAACTACCGATCAGAGCAGCCGGCCGCTAGAATTCTCCTCCAGACAGCGACTGAATTCGACCTTGCTGAATAGCTAGCGTCGAAAATCCTGCCGCCGTGGGGAGTGGGAACCTAGGCCCTCCCGGTCAGAGGCGCTGCAGTGACATCAGTTGATGCACTGAGCCACCGCTCCCGGTGAAAACATGCAGGAGAGAGCGCGTTTCGCGCACTGGGTGTTGCAAAGGCATTGGCATGGCGTTGGCGCAGCTGGTGCGCTGCCACCACGGGCGGCCGGCGGCCGAGCCGGGACTGTGCGAGTGCGACGAGGGCTGGAGCAGCGCCCCCGCCGAGGCCCCGGATGCGCTGCCGCCCTCCACCTTCGTGCTGCACCTGTGCACCGCGCGCCAGGAGTGCCCCAAGGACTTCTTCGACGCCTTCTGGCTCCCCATCGTATCCTTTCAGACAGATCTTTTTTTTTTTTGGAAAAGAACCGAATTCTATCTGAGTGAACAAAAAATTGCACAGCCAGCCCGGTGGCCGAAATCGCTGAGGCAGTAATGTCGTGGCGATCTCGGACCGAAGGATCGCGGGTTCGAGTCCCGCCTGCGGCATGCTTGAATTTGTGTCGTCCTTTCACCCCGTATCATCATTTCGTGTCATCTTTATAGTTACCATAACGTTAACTCCAAAGTGGTCGCTAATGACCTGGAAGTTGCTGCGACCTTAAATAAAAAAAATCGTTTAGATGGCTAATACCTATTGGTATCTGAAAGAAAAAAGTGTATGATAGCATCATTTGCCCCGCCAATATTTATTATGCAGTGGAATAATTATTGATAACTTGATATCCCTAGATAATGTTATTTCCGTTGATTATATATTTTGGCATCCATTTATTTGAGAAACAACGTTTCACAACCGAAATTTAACGTTTTCCGACTGAGAAATTCTACAGATCACAGATTCTACAGAATTCTAGATTTACAAAATTGTGACTTGTACCACCCCTACTTCTCTAAACGTACATTCAATGCCTTATGGTAGAGTTAAAATTAACTAGTGTTGTTATAACAGCACATCCTTCTCACATAATGTCTAAATTTGGAATTTTCGATAATTCAGAGCGTTTAACGAAAATAAGACCTGCGGCATTCTTTTAAGCTTCTCTTGTTCTATCTGTGGGAAAAAATGAAAAAGTGAAGCAGGTGGGGATTTTTTTTATAATTTGCATTAACTTCGTGTATCAATTACTCGAAAATTACTTCTTTTTTCAAAAACGTTCATGATCTTCTTTAGAGATATTATTTTTTCAGAAATGATTTCATTTGGCTCAAAAATCTGTATATTCAATATTGTACGTTTGCAATACTAACTTATTGCAATTTTTGAAAACCCATAGCTTGCTGGAATGGGGACTCCAGCCATTTTTTTGTGTTTTTTATACATATGAGGGGAAAATGTAAAGAGATGTGCCTGGAGAGAAATTGCTCAAAGTTGCCTCAATTTCAAGCAAAATTACGCAAAAACTACTCATATTTTCGAAATATTGACCTTATTTAAAGATGTCTTTACAAACAGATTTTATTAAGAAAAAATATCTGTCTTCAATATTGTAGTTGTAGATAGAAACCAAAAAAATTGAATTTTTGCAATTTTCGAAATACTGGGGATTTCAAAGAAAGTAAGACCTAAACCATTATTTTAATGACCAAATATAATGAAAATTTTGAAAATGGACTGACAGACGTTTTGATGTCAATCGATTTTTGGCGTGTTAGAGGAAGTAATTTACTATACATTAGAAGAAGATTTCTGCACTTTTTCATTACTAGAGCCCGCCAATAGAGTCTTTCTGTCGAAAATTCGCCGTTTTCTGGCGCACGATGACAATACTTTCTCTTCTTACGAAGTACCGGCGAGAGAGTAGAAAACACTTCTCCAAATTTGTCCATGTTCCATATCGAGAATAGCTGATAGGCTTTCGCTTTGATTTGTCCTGCTGTTCTGTAGTACATATGCTGAGACCTTCCACGTAATTACAAATTCTGGTCAAAAGATTTTCATTACGGTTTTATTAACACTGCGGTACAAAGGCAAGAACGGTGTTGTAGAATGTAGACAGCGTTTGTTCTTGGCTGTCCGGGTGACGCCGAGTCGAAGGCTGTGGTATCGACGGTTCGATCATCTTGTCGTGGTCTTCCTCAGGGCTGGTTTGGCAACTTCACATCACTCACATATTGTAAAAGTTTGCTGTGTTGTAGGCAGTGTCGCGAGTCGTGGATAGAATAAAATATATTTAGAAAATAAAATATAATTTGATGAGTACGACAACCCTAGGCACGACGATTGAAACGAAAAATTGGGAGTTGATGTCTTTTGTAGATTTAAAGAGGGTGTAATGTAGACAATAACAATGGTTGAAAGTGCTGTAGAGTTTTACTGAAAAACTAGATTTTCACCCCTGACAATTCTTACAACTTCAATAACTGTGTGGTTTTATTTAAAACTTATACAACTGCGCGCCAAGTTGAGTTTTCTTTAGTTGCCATTGACTCGAGAAATATTGAATGCTGCAGTCAAAGAACATATTAATGCATGTATTTGGCGTTATTGGGTCGGTAGCCCGACTCCGTCGACCAGCTACCGGTGTCCCCCAAGCCTGGGCCTAGTTAAATTCCCATGCTTGGCGGTAAGAGCGACATGAGGCAAACATGACGTACTCTCTTCACCGTAACTAGCAAGATCCGCCTATTTGAGCTTTTCTTCGTCACACAGCTAGAGAAACTGGGACGATTTTAAAGGAAAGTTCAACGCTCTTTTTGCCTCGACCGGGAATCGAAGTCGGGACCACAGCACGGGAAACTTGTACGCTGCCCATGAGCCATCCCCGAGGCTACACACATTAATGATGAAAAATAATTATATTATTTCTACTTTAATTTTTGATTCACTGACAATTTTCATTAAAAATGATTTTGAATTCATTTCACGGCCATATTTTTGTAGCCATATCAAATTTAAGACTTTTGATTGAGATCCATAGACTGAATTCCTGGATATTTAAGCGGATGCCTCATTAAATGATTTTATGAGTGAGCTTTATTTTTATATTTCCTTGTTCAGTTTTCTTTTGTTTGAGTTTTTAAAGGGAACATCTCTTATGATATTTCAAGTCATTTTGGATTGTCCAAGTTTTGTGTACTTCTTTGAGTCTTGCTGATGATAAGAATTGTGGGAAGAACGTGTTTATTTTCGTTATATTGATATATTACGTACTACAATATTCTTCAAAAAGTTACTGTATCGCTTGGCTGAGTTTCTCAGCTTTTTGAGTTTATATAATTGACTTAGAGTGTTCATTCATCGAAACAAAACAAAAGAAAAAACATCAACAAAAAACAACAGACGCAAAGAGGAAGCTTGTTTTGTTTTGATGCAAATCTTATCGGAGATCGTCGAAGAACTTTCTTGTCGCGTGATAGTCGTGGTAGCTGCTCTGCTGAATTGTGAGATAAAGCACGGGTGAAGTTGCCCGTGCGATCGATGGCTTTTAGACTGTTCGACCCACGCAACCCCCGCCCCGCCCCGCTCCCCTCCAGCCCCCCTCTCCGTCCAGTCCAACCCCGCCCCGCCCCACCCCACCCGCCCCGCCCCGCCGCGCCTCGCGCCTCCCCGGTGCCCCCGTGCTTGGCTGTAGAAGAACTGCATTTTTTGCTGATGTCCTCCATGAGTGACGCTATCTATTTCTCCTCGCATATCGCATCGCACATCCCAATCAATTCTCACTCCCCTGTGGGTAACGCGGCCATTTTCTCCTTACATTTCCAATTAATCAGTGATTTCCTAGTATCATCACTAGAGCTCGGATATGTAGGCACTAAAAAGGTCGAAAATAGACAGACAAATAGGCACTTAGAACTTAAAAATAGGCATTATATTTGACAATAGGCAGGTATTTTGGAAGTAAAAACTTAAAAATAGGCAAGGAAATGGGCATTATAGTTGAATAATATTAAAATGACGTAATACGTATTAGATAAAGGATGAACACAATTCTCTAAAACCAAATCCAATTTCTTTCATTGCGGACTTGGATAATATTTCCTAAGAGTTGACACTTGTGGAATTTTATATTTTTGTATATTTTGTTGATTGAACTGGTTGAATGTTGGATTTTCAAGTTGAAAATGGAATGTTTGCGGTATGGCACAAGTCAGTGTTGAAATTCTTTCTTGTCTTCATCTTTTGACTGCACTTGCAGAAGAAGGTTTGAATAGTTTTTCTCACTTTTCTTTTCTTTTTTGTTTACATTATTTGCGTGAGTTGTGGTGCTCTTATGTTGTAAAAAATATTTTTTTGCACAGTTTTCCACCTTTTCTCAACACTGGTAAAAAAAACTCATTCCCAGTCCGCCGTGAATTTTCTCCTACGATCCACTCTTCTAACAATGCACTTCTTGAAACTGTCTTTTGGCGTTGCAGCAAGCATGCTGAACAAGAACAACAAATTTCCTGATCTGACTTGCACCAAACGTCGAAACCAATACAAAATTATCGAAGAAAACTCCGCCTATCTAGTGTAATTCTACCTTCTGAAAGCGAAAGATGCTGGGAGCGCTATTTTTGAAGACAGTTAAGTTCTTTGTGAGGATCAGATAGGTCACTAATCATTGCGAAGATCGGAGAGACGAGAGCAATTTCCTATTCTCTAGAGCGACCTGACGGGCTTCGCCGTAGTAGATAAAGTAACTCGCTCGGTGTCATATTCTCATACGTCTCTAAGCGGTATCCCCGCTCAGTGCGTCACAGACAAGAACACATAGGGTATAGAGCTTCTCGATCGGAGGACGCCCTGGCAGGTTTTACGCGGTTGTTACTTTCTGGTAAAAAAATACCCGTTAGGGATTTCTCAGCAGATGATTGTAGAAAAGAAAATTAGTAAAATATATATATATATATATATATATATATATATATATATATATATATATATAAATGCGGAAAAATCAATATAGCCACTTATAGGCTCTTAACGCTCAATTAGGCAATTATCTCTAAAATAGGCATTTATAGGCATTATAAAACCCTCGCAAAAGCCATTTTTGAGGCAAACATTGATAATGGCGTAAGTTGCCTAAAAATACATTCAAAGAAATAAAATAGGCAAAAAGGGCATTGTCCGGATTCTAATCATCATATATCCCACAATCGATCTTTAGTAACCCACCACCTAACGTCTGAGTATACATTTAGAACATCTTTCTCTTGGCTTATTTTTGATTTAACATGTTTAGTTCCTATCAAGTATCTTAATGTTCTTTTAATATCTTGTAGATGAACAGTTGTCGGATCACTCACATACTATTGTAATAGTTTGGTGTAAGTGTAGGCCTTAGTTTGGTGTAAGTGTAGGCCATTGATGTCATCGGCATGGGTAAAATCACGCGCAGTATCTCGAAAACCTGTGAAATACTTTCAATGTCTACATCCTTCAACGGGGATCTTGTAAACCGTACCCTGTAAACAACTGTCATATAGTTTATATTCCCTCGACATATTTATGATTGACATGACAAATTCGTCTGTGCCACAAATTTTCAATGTAAAAAATTCGACTTGAAGTAGATTTTATCAATTTGACTTTTATCACTACACTCACTATTAACATCACATTTTGCATTCAAATCTTTTTCATCACTTTTTTCTTTGTCGCTCTAGACCATTTCAAGAATGAAGTTATCTGCGTAGAACAATCCATTTGCAATCGAATTGTTAATGGTATCAATAGTCTAAGACTTTTGTACCTCGGCCAAACACCAAACTCGTCGTTTAAGGGTACAACAATTTCAGTTCTAATTTTAGCTTCAAATAAATAGTTGCAAGACTCGGCTCGACACGCATGAGATAAACGCAAAATATTACCGACTTGAAGCCGTTAGGACATTCATAGAAAATAAGATCACAATATTCATTTATGCTAGAACAGTAAGGCATCGCTGCAGTATACGAACTCCGTACATTATTTGTAAGCATTACCTCGAATAAATACATTTCACTTGAAGTAGATTTTATCAAATAACTTTTATTTTGCATTCAAATCTTTTTCATCACAGTTTTTTTCATTTGTCACTTTCATCACTTTTTCCATTTCAAGAACGAAGTTATCTGCGTAAGAACAATCCATTTGCGTAGAACAATTGTTAATGGTATTAATAGTCGAACTTTTGTAATGGTATCTCAGTCTAAGCCTTTTGTACTCAGCCAACTCGTCGTTTTAAAGTACAACAATTTTCAGTTCTTATTTTAGCTTCAAATAAATAACTTGCAAGACTCGGCTCGAACGATTTTCTAAGGATGAGCCAAAGTGACAGTTCGCGAAAACAAGTGAACATCACATGTATTTCAGAGAAGTATCCCTCCGCCGCGACAGCTGTTCAGCCACGCCCTTCGTAAAGTGCTAATGGCTCCTGTGAAAACATCCCTATGCAGAAGTCTAAGAGTTTCGCTGAGGTATATGCATGTACGCGAGTCCGGGAAATATTTAAATTTAATTACGTATGTGGAAAATCTCTTAACATGCTCTCACAATCAGTAAAAGAAAACTGCCACGAATGTAAATAGAAAGCTCTCAATCACAGCTCGCCACACAACAGCACAAAGGCCGGAACACGTGCAGGTACGCATCTCGCATTCAAGTCTCGGTTTTAAAATAAACATAATATTTATCACACAAAAAGTAAATTCAATGTAATATTAAAGAAAAAAGAATTTTTACAGAAGAGCACATAACACTGCACTTCCTAATTTCAATTATTTCTCGGCACTATATTTTTGTCGGACGAGGACATCACAAAAGGAAGTGTCGAAGCCATTTACAAGTTAGCCAACTGCAAACGAACGAATGCGGGAAACTCTTAACGATTGATTTTTCGTGTTTCCGGGTGCGTCAACTGCTTTGGTCATTACTCCCGTTAGTGTAGTGCATGTTTTTCTCGGGAGATGGCGGTGATCTTCCCCCGCTGGATGGCGAGATCGGCGCCGACCTACCGTCGGCTAGTGGGGTAACCAGGATCCCACCACGGGCACCGCCCCAGCGGGACAAGCTTTAAGCTCTCGACCGGTCTCCCGGAATATGTGGTAGTGTAGTGCATGTTAGTGTAAGTGTGTAAGGGGGGAGAGTAGGAAGAGGAAGGACAGATCGCGCGCGGTCCGTGGCCCGTTTGGTAGGGTACTGCTCCGGCATTCGCCTGGTGTTGATCGGAGAAACCATGGAAAACTACCGATCAGAGCAGCCGGCCGCTGAATTCTCCTCAGACAGCGACTGAATTCGACCTAGAATGAGCTCAGGGCACAGAACCTTCAGTTCTGTTGCAGCACTAGCTGTCCTTAGGGAAATCGCTCTGTACGAAGGAGGCTCCTTAGCGCGGCGCGGGTGCTGGGGGTGTTGGCGGCGCTGGCGGTGGCGGCGCTGTCGCTGGCGGCGTACGCGTGCTGGCTGCGCCTCGGGGCGGGCCCTCGCCCTCGGCCTCGCCCTCGCCCCTCGCTCGCGCCGCGCGCATCTGCATCTGCACATCGTGCGGCCCCGCGCCCTCGGTCAGTGCCCTCTCCCTACGACGCAACTCTTCTTTTTATTCTTTGACCATTGGCAAGAAATCACCACCGTTGATAAGTAGTAGGATGTGGATCACGGGCTGGGTCAATTAATGAAACGCCGCATTACTTTGCCAACGTTTCAGGAATATTTCATTCCCTTTTTGTTAGCCCTGATGAAGGAATTAATTCCGAAACGTTGGCAAACTATGTGTTTCATTTATGAAGCTGAGTATCCCGATCCACATCTATGCACTTTTTATTCTTATTAACTTCATTTCTTAATAATCTCAATAAGAGTCAACTCTTAATGTTAAACAAACGATTATTCATAAAAACAAATATTAATAGAGTACTAATAGCCCTGAAAAAGCGTTAACAGGATAGAATACACTAACCTATATAACTTCTGAGAATTTTTCATTACCGGTGACTACAATAAAAGTAGAAAGATACAATAAAAAAAGATAACACGGAGGACCTGCATATGCATCCTAGGTTTTAAATGCCCACACCGTACTTTATGCTTCCCCAGAATGAAACTCTTACGTGTGCTGAAATAATACATTATACAACTTGTTTTGTAATGTTAGACTATTATAAACATCACATACAGAAAATTGTCTGTCCTTCACTTCAATTCAGCTTCATGCATTTGACCACATTATTTTGACTGACAGCTTATTACAAACATCCTATTATTAATTTATACACATATATACAGAGTTTATTTGGAAACTTCAGAGCGACGTGTCGGGGAACTTATTTTTCCCTATCCTCAGGCTAGACAATTTAAAACAAACAAAACATACAATATTGTAAGAAAATACTACGATGAAAAGAGAAAATACCCAGAAAAACATATAAAGCACTCGATGTAGTAAATCATTTTAAAGTTCACCTACAGTACAATTGTAGTTGGTCTTGGTATATATCCTTATATCATGAATTTGGAGTGGGCGAAGCGAAGATATCGAGCATTTTATGTTTGAGGATTGAGTGTTTTTAAATGCATAGATTAGTAAATGTTTATGAACACAAAGACCCGCAATCATGTGACGCATGTGTCCCTATACGAAACATTTTCAGTGTTCGCAACTATATGTGATACATTACGTTTTTAAGTAATGGGATAACAAGATATCATACCAAATCCACCACCAATACATGTACAGACTTGAATAAATATAAAATATTTCAATTACATTTTCATTAACATGATAAATTGTTTCAATGTGAGCACAATTATCATTGTGTGTTCACAATGAACAATGATTGTATTGTTCTAGAATTCCTACACCTCCATCATGCATTAGATTTAATGGTAATTTAGAAGAAGTATTGTACGACATGAAATAACTTATTTAGTTTTGATTTTCTTTGTAAAGAAAATGTACTTTTCTGTTGTAATAGTTTTACAACTATTTATTCTTGATGAAGTAATCGCAAAGATTCAGCTAGTCATATTTTAACTCAGTAATTCACAAATAATCTTTCAGTTTTATTTCAGAAACAAAATTGTACTTTGAAAACAGTATTGTAACGAACTTCTGATTTTAAATTGGCAATAATCACTATGATATAGAGAAGAATATTAATGCTCGGAATCTACAAACCCTCGTATCACCTCTAGATCTATTTTTTTTAGTTTCATTTGATGATGATTGATTTTAGCTTGAAACCCTAACGAATTTTTCATTTCGTACAGGACGACGATTCGTATTCCGATGACAACTTGCATGAAAGTCACAACGGACCTCGCCGCAGAATATCCGGGAGCTCCGCAGAAACCAAAACATCCCAGCACTACTACCACGAAAGCAGCCAGCTCGGGCGCACCACGCGTGAAACCCGACGCAGCGAAGCCACGCACCGGAAGTCTTCCCGCGGAGAGTCGGTGTACTACGCGTCCTTGGGCGGCGAAGGCGCCCTCCGCGACGGGTCGCAGGTCAAGGACTTGGACACGGACGGAAAACCACTGAGCAGGAAGTCAGACAGTCGAGGAACCAATTATTTTGTGCAACCGAAAGGAACGCGAGAATCGATACCAAGACCGAGTCTGCGAGGCGATTCCGGAATATCAGTGCGAAAAGACTCGTCATTTCGTGACTGGAAAAGAAGAGATTTCGGTTTCAAGGACGCGTTAGAAACGTGTCAGAGTAGAGATTCGTCACCTGACGTCTGGAAAGGAGATAACGCGCGTTGCAGAATATCAGAACTCGAAGAGACTGCCAGCAATCCGTCCGGAGGGGAGGATTCAGAGGCGGAGTCGCTCAAAAGGGGAGAGACCAGGGGCGGGACACCGGAGTACGCGATGTGCGGGGAATCCGAGGCTCAAAGTGGACTGCAGGGGAAGGCTGTCTGCAGGCCGTCGGCTCCCGAGGAGTGCGTGAAGAGGGCGGCGTTCGCGGAGTCGCTGGACGAGGCGGCGGCGGCGGCGAGGACCGCGCGCAGAGAGCCCTCGGCCGAGAGCGCCACCGCCGTGGAAGACGCGCTGTGTCCCCTCGGCAGGATGAGCGGCTTCCGGCGCATCGAGGCTCACCGCTGCGAGGGCGAGGACGGCCTCGTTGCGCCTTCGCTCCACAAGGCGCGCGCAAACCCGCAGGTGATCCCGCCTGCCCACTTCGTACGCGTAGCTGTAGCTCGACAACTTCGAAAAAAGCCATCATGGCGTTGCTTACCTTAGGAGGCGTGGTGAAGCCATCCCCCTCTGTTCTCGAGGGGGAGCTCAGTTCAACCTTCGCTCCACAAGGCGCGCGGAAACCCGCAGGTGATCCCGCCTGCCCACTTCGTACGCGTAGCTGTAGCTCGACAACTTAGAAAAAAGCCATCATGGCGTCGCTTACCTTAGGAGGCGTGGTGAAGCCATCCCCCTCTGTTCTCGAGGGGGAGCTCAGTTCAACCTTCGCTCCACAAGGAGCGCGGAAACCCGCAGGTGATCCCGCCTGCCCACTTCGTACTAGGGATGTGCTTTTAACAGCTACACTGTTATTTCTTAACCGTTATCGTTTCGTAACTGTTACGCAAAATAACAGTTATTTCGTTTATCCTGTTATTGGCAGTTATCGGTTGAAATGCATAGAACTGCAACCTACTGGGCCTAATCCGAACTACTCCAAGCTTTTGTGGCAACCATTTTGTACGATAATAGCTTCACTGCAGCTAAACAATCATGATTTGCCAGTGTTCAAATTATATTCATTAATACATAATTCGTCATTATTACACTCCATGTGCCACAATAGTTTTATATTTTATTGTATACACTGCAACAAGATATTTGTCCTTTAAATTAAGTCCGTCCAATATGTTAACTTATTTCTGTCCCATTGCTGCTTATGTGAGATCAACTAATATTTCCCTAGGTCCGATAAAATAAAATGAGTTACGGTCAAATAACTCACATTATAATACTTGATATTCGACAGTTCTTAACACTTTAGCTATAGGTAAGCAAAACACTGTTTCTCCTCATTATATTTGGCATTCGTCACTTCACTACGCACAAGTTGCATATTTGAAAGAATATTTGCAATCTCAACACGAATCACTTTCATTTTAGTAATATTCTATATTCTATACACATTCGCTACACATTATATGAATTACTATTCATCCTTGGCAGTTCATCCAGTCTCGTTCATATCAGCTGCTTCTCTGTCCAAACATGTTAGGGAAAGTAATACAAGGAAGCGCCGTAAGGGAGCTGCACAAGCTTTACGGTGCTACCAACATTATTCGTTTTGCGTGGTTTAACTCTTAGCAGTCGCTACAACTGCTCTAACTCTTAGCAGTCGGCCATGTTAGGTTGCTGGTCATGGACCTGTTATTTTTCAACTGTTATTAATAGCAGCTATTACGAGTAAGCTGTTTTTGTGATAACAGTTATTGAAGAAAAGCTGTTAAGCCCATCTCTACTTCGTACGCGTAGCTATACAGCTCGACAACTTAGAAAAAAACCCAGCATGGCGTCGCTTACCTTAGGAGGCGTGGCGAAGCCATCCCCCACTGCTCTCGAGGAGGAGCTCAGTTAAACTCAAGGACCGCCTGCAGCGATAACTGATTCGCTATTGCAATTTCGTTCTCCCACTTTTTCTCCCACTCAAATAGAGATACGAGCCTTAACGCTCGGAACCGTTGTCAAGGTCAAGCTGTCTTGCCCCCGCCCGCCGAGGCCGAGACGGCGGCGACGGCTCCTCGGGCTGGGAAGTTGGGCCGGGAAGAAAGGGAACTCTCCCTTCCACCACTTTTCGCGGATGCGCAGTACATTTTTTTTTTCGAAGTTGTTGAGCTATAACTTTGTTGTGCCTAGCAATACAACGCCTAGCGCAAGGATCCGTCGCGATTATTCTCTACGAATTTCGAAAGCAACCAGCTTATGGCTCCGTATTTGAGAATGATAGAGCTGGCTAATATAGTGGATTCTAGCAGTCGTTTTCGACCGACCTGGGACGGCCGCCCTTGTACTTCGTTTTAAACAGAGTGGCCATTGAAGTTCACAAGCTGATTGGAGACACTGTCAACCAATCGCGAGTTTCGTTACAACTTCAATTTTTGGTATTGGAGGTTCCGACTGGATGGCAATGTCCTCATCTCCTTCAAGCTCGTAACCTTCAAGTGCTTCTTCATTAAATTGGAGTGTATCAGGCTCTGTTCGAAAAGTCGTGGGTTCGAATCCCGCCTCGGGCATGTATGTTTGCTCCTGTATTATAGCCGCCCCAGAGTAGGACGTCCCTAAGCACCGAAAGAAGCAATGACGGAAGCGCGAACTGTTTCCCAATGTAAAGGGAGAGCGAGTGAGTTTGAAAAGTGGACTACCACAAAATTAAATTGGCTAGCTCTTTTGTGCGTAAAATCAGGGACTGAGAAAGACTGTTAGTGCATCAAATCTTGCATTCTGAGCTCATACATTCAGAAATTTCGATCAAAAATATGGCGAGAAAGTTATTACAATCATTGCTAATAAATTGAAACGAATTTAGGAAATAATTTATGATTAAACCAATGATTGAGTGTTCCAGTCGCATCAACTAACTTTGTCTACCGACAAGTCAACCGATTTTTTAACAGACTGGTGAACAAATATTTACCTAAACGATTCTCTTAATTTTGTATTTCGTTCAACCAATCGTTACATCCCTTTTTTGTAACGATGTACTATGTAAACTTGTGTAAGACCAAAAGGACAGTGATACGAATTAGGGGGCTTGTTCTTATACATACTATTGTCAGCAAACGACTCGTAACCACACTCCTGTTGTTAGTAGAATGATTCTAGATACTAAGTGGCTAGGTTTTTATTTCAAACAAATTAATTCATATTAATTTTGACCATTTAATAGTTGATTTTTTTGTATATTCTATAATAATTAATATACCATTGTAGAATTCACGACCGTTAATAAGTTGTGGGGTATGGATCACGGGATCGGTCAATTAATGAAACACATTAGTTTGCCAACGTTTCGGAATATGTAATTCCTTCATCAGGGCTACAATAGTGATTGTGTTTATTGTAGCCCTGATGAATGAATTACATATTCCGAAACGTTGGCAAACTAATGTGTTTCATTAATTGACCGATCCCGTGATCCACATCCCACAATTAATATAAATAATTAATATAAATAAAGTAATCCAAATATATCTTGAAACATAGAAATGTCATTTCAATATATGCATTAAAATTGTGCTTAGGGTTTTATTGAAATGGCTTGAACGCATGGTTCGGGCGCTGCGCAGGTGTGGCCGCTGGCGGCGGGTGTGGGGGTGGGTGTGGGGGTGGGGGCGGGGTCGAAGGCGGGGAGGGAGCACCCGGCGTTCGGACGCTGCCTGGAGACGAGCATGGTGCCCCGCAACCTCCCCCTCCCGCTGCCCCCCACCACGGAGGACGTCTGCCCGCTCTCCTCGAGCAGCCCCTGCAAGTACGAGTACGTGCGCCATCGTCCGAGCACGGACTCACTCAGCTCACGAAGCGCCCACTACGGTTCCAGTCTCGGCGGAGGCTGGAATTTAGACCTTAGCTAGAAAACTACGCCGAGTTCAGCCGCTGTCTAGAGGAGTATTATAGGGTCGCTATAATTCTAGGGTCGCTCTGATAGGGTCGCTCTGATCGGGAGTTTTCCCTGGGTTCTCCGATCAACACCAGGCGAAGGGCTCCGGACCATGCGCTCTTCGTTGATTGATTGATTGATTTTTTCGTGTTTCCGGGCGCGTCAACTGCTACGGTCATTACTCCCGTTAGTGTAGTGCATGTTCTTTTCTCGCGAGATGGCGGTGATCTTACCCCGCTGGATGATGAGATCCGGCGCCGACCTACAGTCGGCTAAAAGGGTTTCCCCCTAATCTGGGCTCTCCCACCAGCGGGGCACCGCCCCAGACGGGACGGGCTCTAAGCTCCCGACCGATCTCCCGGAATATGTGGTAGTGTAGTGCATGTTAGTGTAAGTGTGAGTGTGTGAGGGGAGAGGAGAGGACAAGGAAGGGGAAGGAAAGATCGCGCGCGGTCCGTGGCCCGTTTGGTAGGGTACTGCTCCGGCATTCGCCTGGTGTTGATCGGAGAAACCACGGAAAACTACCGATCAGAGCATCCGGTCGCTAGAATTCTCCTCCAGACAACGACTGATTTCGACGTAGCTGAAAAGCTAGTGTCGAAAATCCTGCCGCCGTCAGGACTCGAACCTAGGACCTCCCGGTCAGAGGTGCTGCAGTGACATCAGCTGATGCACTGAGTTACCGCTCCCGGTCTCTCTTCGTCTTACTTTTTCTATCGTCACCCCTTACACAAACTTACACTTACATGCACTGCTTTACCACACACGTCGGGAGTTGAGAGTGAGTCCCGGCTGGGGCGATGCCCCTCTGTTGGGAGATACCTGGTTGGGTATAACCTCGGAAGTGAACGGTAGGTCGGCACGGGATCTCTGTGATAAAACCATGCGCCACACTTACGGGAATAATGACCGTAGCAATTTGACGCGCCCGAAATCAGTTACCAATCAATCAAAATCAAACGAACCGCGGACGAAACATTCACGGTCACAATACACAGTACACTACGCATGTGTTAATTGTCAGGCGCCTTGGTACGTGTCAAACAAGCAATTCCCAGAGAGTTTGTTCTTCACACAATTTATCATTTTATCAGACACCAATCAAATTTTTTTTCTTTCCTTATCATCCTCCCCTGCAACTTCCATGTTCAACCTAGGAAAAAACTATAACCAACGCCGAAGACTCAAATCTAGATTTCCAAAGGATACATTTAAGCCATCCTAAAGAGAAACGCGTGATTTGCGAAGCTTACTTTTTGTAACTTTTTTTCTTTCTGTAAGTTTAACTTACACCCCTATTTTCCTATTTTCATCGCATCCAATAAATATGAATTATTGAGGTCTCTAGTGGGAGTGTCCTCGCTCTCTTTTGTAACTTTGTTGCAGTTATATTCACTCTTATAAAGCGCTTGTCTTGCAATATGAGAAAATGTAATATAAATATAAAAAAATTCAGGACCCCAGAAAGTGAACATATTATTTCCGCACACCAGAAGGCAGGTATCGACATTTGGCCTCCAGTCTTAAAACATCTTCTGACCAAAATTTTTGACTTTCTGAATTCTTTATATTTATGTCGTGATAATCCTGAAGAAATTAAAAAATTATTTGCGATTATGAAAGCTTTTCTGTATGAAATAAAGTGTATTAATTTATTTTTATTTATTTTACGTCAAAAAAACAGTTAAAAACTGCGTATGACGTGCTATGGGGAAAAGTGAATTGTGTGCACATTTTCAAATTTAAATTAAAGCCAGTAGCAAGGCGTTCTGTCATGCGCCGATGACAAAACAAAACAAGAGACATAATGCGTTTTCAATATTTTAGAGAAGAATTGACTGGTGGAAAAAAATATACAGATATTTTTATGAAAATCGTAAAAAACAATGAGGAAATAGCCAAGGAACAACGAGACGCACGCAAAGGATTTGACAATGTTGACACATGGAATTTCTGAGTGCTCGCCGCTGCTCACGGTAACTCGTTCGGCGGCTTCCTGACGTTCCTTTGCACGCTGATAAATGCTCCAGTCATCGTTGTTTTCGTAGAATCTCGGCTGTGGGTCCCAGCCATATGGCTTAAATGCGCCATTACCTCGCAGTATGAACTTGAGGGAAGCGGTATACAGTAAAATCGCGGTAATCCGAGCTTCGCTAATCCGAAATTCTGTGTAATCCCAGATGAAAACTAGTGGTGCTACAGAGTGGCACAGACTTTCTCGTAGTACAGTTATCTTATTTCTTTGGTGTGGACTGGTTTATGGTCTTGCCCCATTCTCTTGCCAGCTGCTGTCGCCACCCAAAGAACATTTTTTTGAAATTTTCTCAATTTTCCATGTAATTGAACCGAAATATTACTTTAAGAATATTAAAGAAGAGTAAATCCTTGTCATAAATGAGAGTTTTCATTGAAAATTTGGAGTCGTTTTTAATAAATTTGCGTTTAAGCGTTACTGTAAATGCGAACTTTTAATCTCTTTTTCACAGACAATTTTTGAGCTTTCGAAAAAATTCATTTAAATTCTTTTAGGTACTTAAACTCACAAATGCAATAGTGTTTGCAAATCGCTGGAAATGTGCATATTAGCGACGTGAGAGATATTTCAACAAAAAATACATTTATGTAATTCTTGAAAAAACAAAAGTAAATAGCAAAATGAACTTTGTCATATTAAATACTACAATTAGAACTACCCGTTGGAAAAAATTGAAGAAAAAAATTTGGAGCCACTTTTGAGAAAACGGCGTTTGAGCGTTTCTGAAAATGCGGGATAGTCCTTGATATTTAATGCAGGCAACAGTTTACCATCTCAATGAATAGTAAGAGTTTCAAATAAGTTACTCTTACAAGTGGATTTAATTGTTTCTTAACGTTCTCTTCTCTTAATATGTCTGATTCGAAAAATAGAATATTTTTTAATAGGGAGTTCTTCGGGGTATTGTGGCCAAGTGCCTCTGGTGAAGGAAGTATAGAGAATCTCTTATCAGCTGACATCTATCTAAACCATTAGTTTAGGGGTAATGAAAATTTTGGTGCCACACCTTGCAGTATTCTGTACTGAGGTACTCTCGAAAATTCACTAACGTTGATTTCATCTGAACTTGGAAGTTCGTTATCGGAGTCCTCAGACCATGAAGGAGATTCAGCACAAGGTGCTCTTTGTCTCGCCTTTTCTTCTTTTATCCGCGAGATTTTGGTCTACTCGTGCAAGATGGCTTTTACGACCTGGCTCTCTCGGCCGAAGTAAAAATATCCTGTCTTCTTCCAACGTAATAATTTGTAAAGTATTAAGATGTGCAATATCAAATAGATTGTTCAAGTTATTTCTAAACTCTTCACGATGCTTCAAAATAGCTTCACAATTGTTTGTGTTTTTTTGTAATTTTCTCCACTCCGAATAAGTATAGTAATGCGTTTTTTGCAAACTATGCTGATTAGCTCTTCTCGGCTTTCTCCCAAAATATCATGCAATCACGAACCACAAGTTTAGCTCTTGCACTAACTGTTAATTGTACTTCCCGAATGTTATAAAATTATTTTATTATTATTTTATATTAATAATAATATTATCTTCTATTAAAACACATGTTCCTCGCCACTGTCTATGACACTAAGATATGGCATTATGTTAGATTAGTAACCTGCAAACAAGTGTGGCACGATCGATTAAAATTCTTGTACTGTCAGTCTCGGGGCTGACTCAGCGGTGGGTGTTAAGTTTGAACTTCTCCGTCGTGCAAATTCGCGCTCAAGTCGGCACGGGTTAGAATGCTCCGATCACAACAAAATTTTGTATAGGCATGTTTTAAGCTCATTCGAACAAAATTAGAGGGTGATCGTTCAAATATTTTGAAGTCGGAAATTAAGGAACACCCTAGTACTTACGTGTATATGTTTCTGTAATTTTTAATTGTATTTGCACCTTAAATTTGACTTCGTTATACTGTAGTCGAAAAATTCCGTTGTGTATTTTCCTGTTTTCCGTGTAATTCGAGTTTTTTGTATCGATATCCTATTGAGATTGTCCCTGTTCAGCATCAATAAAAGAATGGTTACACTAGCCAAGAGATAAAAATAGTATTCTCCAAACCTTTTAAAGAAGGTATTAATGCTCTTGAGACCACAAGACAAACTTACGTCACATTGGATATCAACGTATTAGCCCGACCCTCTGAAAGTGGTAACAAGATTCTGAGTACAATTAATTTCTTTTCCAGTGAAGTGCAAACATTGGTACTTCACTACAAGATCACAGCTCCCAGAAGTCAATGGTCAATTATATATGAAGAAATTATAAATACAGTAAATATTGTCTGCAATTGTTCTTCCTCTGCGTCGTATTTTGGTGTCATTTGGTAGATAAACGAAGCCATGTTACGCATGCATCGCGTGTGTAGATTGTGTGTGTTGTTAGCGCAATGAAGTTTAGAGCTTATGCTCGCATGCGGCATTCTAAGACGCGTAGGTCGGCCAAGCGTTTATAGTTCCGCAGGAAAGGTCTGTCTGGAGCATTCACACGGGTGACGCAGATGAATCATACTCGCGGGAGACTTTCAAGAAGGCATAGCGCAGTACTGCGTTTGTGGATCCGGACAGTAGGTGACTCGTTTGAAAGGACTCACACCGAATACGCAGTAAGAGCTACATTATAGACACGCATGGGTTTCAACGAGATGTACGGTCGTATTTATGAAGCTCTACCAGCAGCGCTCTTAGGGGCCTGCCATCGGGGGGCTTGCTGGGACGACAAGAGGCGACTGGAATTGGCTGGGAGCCGTTCATAAATCGCAAAATCGAACACTGGCAGCCTGCTAGGCCTGGCAGACCCCTGGCAGAGGTTTATAAATACGGCTCGTAAATGGGCTATGCGTTCATAGATACTGGCGGGACCGGGCTTCTTTGAGAATTTACACAGATAACGCAGTAAGAGCTATATTATTATCACGCGCAGCTTGAAAAGTGTCTTAGATCGGCAGTGCGTTTGTAGATTTTTCTAGGACAGATCTTGTTTGAGAGAACTTACACGGATTACGCAGTAAGAGCTAAATTATACTCGCGTGCGGTTTTCAGAGGCACGTAATACGGTAGAACTTTTTTTGATATTGGCAAAGGAAATCTTATTTGTGAAAACTCACTCGCATGACGATGTAGGAGCTAAATGATTCTCGCGCGTAGCGTTCAGAGAGGTGTAGATCAGCAGAGCTTGTGAAGATATTGGCAGGACCGGTCTTGTTTGAAAGAACTCACAGGGAGGACGCAGTTGGAGCTAAATTATACTCGCGCGTGTCATTCAATGAGAGTAGGTCAGTAGTGCATTTGCGAATCCGGACAGCAATGGTTTCGTTTGGGGCAAATTACTCGGATGACACTGTAGAAGCTAAATTATGCTCGCTCGTGTTATTCCGAGAGATGTTCAATCGTGCGTGTGTGGATCCGGGCAGGAGTCGAGAACTTAAACGGATGTCGCAGATAAATTGTATTTGCGCGCTGCCGTTTATAGGCGTTATTGGCTCCGGTCGAAGATCAGGCCAGGAGGCGTTTTGATTCAAATAACTCCTATGGATGATGCAGTAGGAGTAAACTTATGCTGCGTGCGGCCTTGAAAGAAGCGTAAGGTTGGCAGTCCGTTTGTAGATCTGGGCAGCAGCGTTCTTATTTTGGATAACTCTCACGAATTCACGCATTAAAAGCCACATAATAGTCGCTAGTGGCCTTGAAAAAGGCATAGCTCGGCAGTACGTTTGTAGATTCATGAGGTACGGTTTTAGAGAACTCACTGTGCAGTTGATAATCTATTGAATTAATACACGTACTTATTAGGGCCATAATACATAAATGTGTGTTGGTGTTTACAAATATTATTGCTCTTTTGGCCGAGGAGCCTCGGTATCAAATACTCTTGTCCAGATATAAACTGACACTAGCGGCAATACACCAAATTACCATATTCCTTCATAAATATAATATTTACAATACATTTTTCCTTAACCGTTTTAGTCTCGCGAGTTTAAATCTACATAGACACAAATTATGTAATTTTCCAATTTCTCGGAATTTTTGTGCCTATTTTCGACTCTAAGCACTGTTGTAGACTCGGGATGTTCTCAGCGTCATTTCGAGTAAAGACTTTTGCGACATTGCACTTCTTATGGACGGCTGGGGTGCTTAGGTTCATTCAGCCTAAGATCGCATGTGCCACGTAGCTAAGTCAAATCCAATCCGTTGGAGGAGAATTCTAGTGGCCGGCTGCTCTGATCGATAGTTTTCCGTGGTTTCTTCGATCAACACAAGGCGAATTCCGGAGTAGTACTCTAAGAAATGGGCCAAGGACCGTTCACGATCTTTCCTTCCTCTTCCTTTCCGTATCCTCGCCCCCTTACTTCCATACACTTACATGCACAACATACTTTATTTGCCAGGAGTCTAGTCGAACGCTTAGATCGTGTCCCGACTGGGGCGGTGCCTCGCATACTTGGATGAGGAAAACCCCAAAAGCGTGTCGTGTAGGTCGCCGCCGGTTCTCGTCATCCAGCGGGGGAAGAATATCACCACTTACCCAGGATAAAAACATCAACTACACTTACGGGACTAATTATCAGAGCAGTTAACGCACCAGGACTCACTAATCACCTTGTCAATCCATGAGAAGTGTTCACAGACCCGTGCGCGATACAGATTCACGATTGCGCGATGAAATTCACACTTTCCATTTCCGTCCATTCACAATTTTTCGTTTTTTCTTCGTATCTAAAACAAAAGATTATTTCCAGCAATACTCAGCCGCTTAAGCACAACCTTGTGGAGTTTACTTAAAAGAGAAATCATAAAGATACTCTGATGTAGTAATAAAGCATTTCTCAGCAAAATGACGTCAGAAAGACACATGCATCTAATTACTGAGCTGCGGGTGTGGTGTGTTGTTGGAAAAGCCCCGTCCCTACGCTTTTGCAGGGAGCCGCGCGCGGCGTCCCCTGACCCCTGCCCGGCGTCGCCCCCGTGCGCCCCGGCGCCCTGCGCTGCGACCACGCCCGCGCCCGCGCCCGCGCCCGCGCCCACGCCCACGCCCACGCCTGCGCTCACGCCCGCGCCCGGGCACCGGTCCCGGCAGCGCGACGCGTGGCCGTGCAAGCACAGCCTCCAGGCGGCGCCCTCGGCCTCGCTCACCTACCCCCTGGACGGCCCCTCCTTCAAGGTCAGGCCCTCCTTCCACAGAGGCAGCGTTACTATCACTCTCACCGACAGGTCCTAGAGTTCCAGTCTCGACGTCGCACATTGAATAGTTCGAGGCTTCGACAATAGTTTGCACTCAAATATCAAATTCATTACATTCATTTTGGGTGTCATTGTATATTATTATTGTTGTCATCTATTTATTAGATCATTGTTGAGGTCGTCCGTAGGCATATTGCTTTGCGAAAATGGAGAAAAGTGAATTTCGTGTTAATTGATTGATTGATTCGGGAGATTGATCTTTTGCATCCGGCGCCGACCTACCATCGGCTAGTGGGGCTTCCCCCTAACCAGGACTTTCCCACCAACGGGGCATCGCCCCAGCCGGGACAAGCTCTAAGCTCCCGATCGGTCTCCCGGAATATGTGGTAGTGTTGTGCATGTTAGTGTAAGTACGTGTGTGTAAAAGGAGAGGATTGGACAAGGAAGAGGAAGAAGAGATCGCGCGCGGTCCGTGGCCCGTTTGGTAGGGTACTTCTCCGGCATTCGCCTGGTGTTGATCGGAGAAACCACGGAAAACTACCGATCAGAGCAGCCGGCCGCTAGAATTCTCCTTCAGACAGCGTCTGAATTCGACCTAGCTGAAAAGCTAGTGTCGAAAATCCTGCCGCCGTCAGGACTCGAACCCAAGACGTCCCGGTCAGAGCACACTAGCTAGATAACTTAAGGAGGCACATTGAATAGTTCGAGGCTTCGACAATAGTTTGCACACAAATATCAAAATCATTGTTTGCCCTGAATTATTACATTCATTTTGGGTGTCATTGTATGTTATTATTGTTATCATCTATTTATTAGATCATTGTTGAGGTCGTCCGTTGGCATGTTGCTTTGCAAAAATGGAGGAAAGTGAATTTCGTGTTAATCGAACATTACTTTCAGCGAAAGTAAAGTAAGGAAAACAATAAAGTAAACGGAAGAAAAGCTTTGGGAGAATCGGATTATCGGGACACTTCTCCCTCGCATGACATGGTGTACAAGTGGTTCGCGGAATTCGTTGTGGCCGTTGAGATCGAGTGATGCCGAGAGTGTAGAACAGTCGGTTGAGGCCACAATAGACGAAATGGAGAACAAAATTCAGGATGGGTCGGAAGATCGCTGAGTGAAACTAAAGGAGATAATCCAGATCATCAATTTTGCCTGATCGATGGTATAATGGTTAGTTTTTCGGTCTGTTGGATCCAAGTTTGCGGGTTCAAACCCGGTTGAAGATGTGAAATTTTTTGGAGCAAAAAATGCTTCGCACGCCTTCCTTAGGAGGGGAAGTAAAGCCGGCCAAGTTTGCGGGTTCAAACCCGGTTGAAGATGTGAAATTTTTTGGAGCAAAAAATGCTTCGCACGCCTTCCTTAGGAGGGGAAGTAAAGCCGGCTGTTTTAATTGATTGATTTTTTCGTGTTTCCGGGCGCGTCAACTGCTTCGGTCATTAGTCCGTTAGTGTAGTGCATGTTTTTCGCGGGAGATGGCGGTGATCTTCCCCCGCTGAATAGCGAGATCCGGCGCCAACCTACCGTCGGCTAGTGGGGCTTCCCCCTAACCAGGACTCTCCCACCAACGGGGCACCGCCCCAGCCGAGACAAGCTCTAAGCTCCCGACCGGTCTCCCGGAATGTGTGGTAGTGTAGTGCATGTTAGTGTGTAAGGGGAGAGGATAGGACAGGAAGAGGAAGGACAGATCGCGCGCGGTCCGTGGCCCGTTTGGTAGGGTACTGCTCCGGCATTCGCCTGGTGTTGATCGGAGAGACCACGGAAAACTACCAATCAGAGCAGCCGGCCGCTAGAATTCTCTCCAGACAGCGACTGAATTCGACCTAGCTGAAAAGCTTGTGTCGAAAATCCTGCCGTCGTCAGGACTCGAACCTAGGACCTCCCGGTCAGAGGCACTGCAGTGACATCAGTTGATGCACTGAGCTACCGCTCCCGGTACCGGCTGTCCCATGTAGTAGATTTACTGCGTGTAAAAGATCCTCAAGCCGAAAAGAAGCCTCTGAACTAAATATTCAAAACTCCAGTTTCATCGCCGGAGATGATACCTTCTTTCGCCGCGGGGACGCTACACACGAATGAAAGAAGCGTAGCGAAATTGGCGTGGTATGTCAAAAGAGTGGGTCTGATGACCCGAATTTCGCCATGTAAAAAGAAGGCATTAACTAACTAACTAAATGTCTCGTATGAATGGATTAATAACATTCTGTACGAACATGTGGGTGCTACGAGAAAGCTGGCGGCAATATGGGTGCCGCAGCTGCTCACAAACGACGAGAGGAATTGGGCTTCCATTTCCCAAGAGTGTTTGAGCCACACTCTTGTTTGTTCACAAGAGTGTTCTCCAAGCGCAATCCATATACATTTCGGCGGCGTCATACCACTGTTGATGAAACATAGATCTATTATGTTCAACCCGAATGAAAAACCAATCCAAGTAGTGGATTTGTTCTGGCGAACGTGCTTCAAAGGAAGCGAAACCGTTCCATCGACAGGAAATGTTATGGCGACTGGTTTTGAGGATTCGCAAGGTGTGATCTTTATTGACTGTCTGGAAAAATAAAACGATCACAGGTTCATATTATGCAGCATTACTGGATCGATATTACAAATAATTGTTGAAGAAATGATCAGATTTGGGAAGAGAAAGTTTCTCTTCCACCAGGAGTCTGCGTTCTTTGTGCAAGTCTGCTGTTGCCATGGGCAAATTTGAAAAACTTCCTATGAAGTGATTATCATCCACCGTATTCCGCAAACATGGCTCCGAGTAAATTTTTTCTCTTCGGAAACCTGAAAAATTGGCTCGACAGAAAAAAGTCACATGCAATGAAGACATCAGGGTAGAAACAAGTTTTTTTCCAGAGATTTAAAATAATGTATTTATGTAAGGTTTAAAACAATTGGAAAATTTAGGCAAGTTGTACCGAGTGAAAACGAGACTGTTGAAAAATAATGTTGATTTTGAAAAGATAAATGCCCAAGCAGTACCGCCCAAGCAAACAGACCGCGAACCGTAAACGATCTTTCCATCCGCTTCCTTGAACTATCCTCACCTCTGACTTACTTTCAGGCACAACGCTACCACATGTCGGGACACCAGTCGGGAAAATAGAGCTTGTCCCAGTTTGGATGGTGCCCCGAGAGTGGGAGAAATCTGTCGGGGGAAACTCCCGCTAACCCACGTGTAAGTCGGCGCCAGATGTCACCATCCAGCAAGGGAAGATCATCGCCACCTTCTGAGGAAAAAAATGCACTACATTACGAGACAAATTAACTTAGCAGTTGACGCGCCCAAAATCATTAATCAATCAATGGATGAATGAATCGTGTGTGACCGGGAGCGGTAGCTCAGTGCATCAACTGATGTCACTGCAGCGCCTCTAACCGGGAGGTCCTAGGTTCGAGTCCTGACGGCGGCAGATTTTCGACACTAGCTTTTCATCTAGGTCGAATGCAGTCGCTGTCTGGAGGAGAATTATAGCGGCCGGCTGCTCTGATCGGTAGTTTTCCGTGGTTTCTCCGATCAACACCAGGCAAATGCCGGAGCAGTACCCTATCAAACGGGCCAGGGACCGCGCGCGATCTGTCCTTCCTCTTCCTGGTCCTATCCTCGCCTCTTACACACACACACACACACACACACACACACTTACACTAACATGTACTACACTATCACATATTCCGGGAGACCGGTCGGGAGCGTAGAGCTTGTCCCGGCTGGGGCGGTGCCCCGCTGGTGGGAGAGTCCTGGTTAGGGGGAAACCTCTGTAGCCAACGGTAGGTCGGCGCCGGTTCTCGCCATCCAGCGGGGGAAGATCACCGCCATATCCCGAGAAAAAACATGCACTACACTAACGGGACTAATGACCCAAGCAGTTGACGTGCCCGGAAACACGAAAAAATCAATCAGTCGTGTGCGTGTGGAGCGTTGAGTGGGGTGACTGTACGCAGGTGTCGGTGCTGTGGCAGTCGCCGCGCAGCCGCTCCGTGTCGGTGGAGTGCCCGCCGCTGGCGCCCGCGCCTTGCCTAGCGCCCTCCACCTCCTTCGCCGCCCTGTGCGTCGCCGCCCAGGCGCAGGCCGAGGCCCAAGCCGCCAGCAGCGGCGGCGGCGTGTGCCCTGGGCCACGCCCACGCTGCGTCGCCGCCGCCCCGCAGCCCCGCACCCTCTGCGGCAGCGTGTGCTACCCGTGGGCGGCGTCGCCCCCGCCCTCGCCCCCGGCCTCACCCTCGCCGTCGCCCTCGCCCACGCCCTCGCCGACGCCCTCGCCTTCGCCCTCGCCCACGCCCTCGCCCCGGCGTCCCGCCGCCACGGCCGCCGCGGAGCGCTTCGTGGTGGCCTGCCAGACTTGGGGCCAGCCCCTCCACAAGGCATCCCCGTGCGCGGCCGCATGTGCGTACACACTAGGGATGTGCTAAACTGTTATTTCTTAACCGTTAACGTTTCGTAACTGTTTCGCGAAATAACAGTTATTTCGTTTATCCTGTTATTGGTTGTTATCGGTTGAAATGCATAGAACTGCAACCTGCTGTGCCTTGCGGTTGCCCTTTACGGTTCTACCAACGTTATTCGTTTTGCGTGCTCTTAGCAGTCGCTGCAACTGCTTTAACTCTTAGCAGTCGGCCATGTTAGGTTGCTGGTCATGGACCTGTTATTTTTCAACTGTTATTAATAACAGCTATTACGAGTCGGCTGTTTTCGTGATAACAGCTATTGAAGAAAAGCTGTTAAGCCCATCTTTAGTACACACTCCTTCATGCACGAGCTGGCTTTGTGCAATTGGAAACAGGCGGATTCTGTGTTGATATTTGGACTATTGCATTCAAGTTCGCGGGTCCTAACCGTGGATTTTTAAAGGAGAAAAATTTATTCGCACGCTTTCCTTCAAGGGAGAAGTAAATCCGGCTGTCCCATATTGTAGATTTACTGCAAGATTAAAGATTCTCAAACCCAAAAGAAACCTCTGAGCTAAATTGTAGCCTGTTTCGTCGCCCGAGTCTTACTCATTTTCACTAGTTGACGAAAGAAGTGTAGCGAAATTTGCCTGGCCAGGCGGGTGAGCAGGCCTGGTTATGAGTCTCACCACATAAAATAAGACATCATTCAATCGAATTCAATTCAACAATGCAGGTTCTTGCTTCTCATCCACTACTACAATCCTATAACAAATACTTTCTACTTCTACTAATTATTCACCTTCGCAATATCAACTTGGGTTGCTGAGCGTTCGCTGTTTTTACTACTTATTAAGATAATATTGCTGCTTTTCAGTTACAAAAAGCTGTGAAGTGATGTCGCAGAGCAAATGCATCCATTACGTAAATTCAAAAACTGAAAAGTTCTGCAAGAACAACCAATTGTTCATCTTTATTTTCTTCGATTCACACCAGTACGCCCAAGAAGACCTTCGTTAACGATACAATTAGATGTTTGGACGCTTCATGTTGTTTCCTAGTGAAATTTCGTTTTTGATGAGATGTGGTGTTTTTGCCCGCAGGTGCGTACCCGCAGTACATGCAGTGCTGCCACGGGGTGCCGTTCATGGCGGCGCCCAACGCCCGCTGCCCGCCCGCGGCCCCGCCCCCGCCCGCCTGCGCCGCCGGCGTGTGCGCGCGTGCCGGCGACGCCGATCTCGTCTACCTCACGGTGCAGACGCAGTCGCCCGCCTCCACCCCCGCCTCGCAGGTCAGCTACGTGGATGTTCCCATCGCTCGACAGAACGACCGGGAGCGGTAGCTCAGTGCATCAACTGATGTCACTGTAGCGCCTCTGACCGGGAGGTCCTAGGTTCCCACTCCCCGCAGCGGCAAGATTTTCGACACTAGCTTTTCAGCTATGTCGAATTCAGTCGCTGTCTGGAGGAGAATTCTAGCGGCCGGCTGCTCTGATCGGTAGTTTTGTGTGGTTTCTCCGATCAACACCAGGCCAATGCCGGAGCAGTACCCTAACAAACGGGCGACGGACTGCGCGCGATCTGTCCTTCCTCTTCCTTGTCCTATCCTCTCCCCTTACACACACACACATACACTAACATGCACTACTCTACCACACATTCCGAGAGACCGGTCTGGAGCTTACAGCATGTCCCGACTGGGGCGGTGCCCCGCTGGTGGGAAAGTCCTGCTTAGGGGGAAACCCCACTAGCCGACGATAGGTCGGCACCGGATCTCGCCATTCAGTGGGGAAAGATCACCGCGTATATCCCGAGAGAAAACATGCACTACACTAACGGGACTAATGACCAAAGCAGTTGACGTGCCCGGAAACACGAAAAAATCAAATCAAATCGACAGCCCGCTACGGGCCTTGGCAGACCAGCGGCGACCCAGCCTCTCGGCCATGGGATAAGGGGTTCGTGTGGTTAGGACAAAGACCTCCCTTCATTGTATATTCTGGCCTTCATAACCTTACGGTGGGCTTTCTCATCGTCACACAGTAATAGATACTGGGACCTTTGTTTGGAAAACGCACAGGTATAATTTGCCTCGGTGGGGAATCTTGGATGTTTAAGTATCGATATATTGAATACGATTTTTTTAACATCAATCTTTTGTGCTCAATGTTTTACGCTTTTGATGTTCTGTTCGTGGATGCAAAATTTTAATAATCACAATATTGTAAAATTTAAAATATGAATCAATAACTAACTTTGTGCTACTTTCAATGAGCACGCTATCCCTCACCCGATGTGAACCCAATGTCCTAGTATTTCCTTCAGCTTTCATCGTATTTTTTACATGCAGAGGCGTTTTATAACTTTATTTTGAGTAACATTTTAATTATAAATTAATTTACATGACCTCTATCAAATAAAAGTTGGTGCGCACGAATTTAATGTTGGAGATTAGTAAACCAGCTTTGAAACATCGAAGTTTAAAAACATCGATTGATTATGGTCGATGTATTATTAACATCTATTTTTTTTTTGTGGTCTGTGTCGTATCACTAGCTCACAGTCAGCACGACCGTTGTCTCTCAATTCTGGCCGGGAGGTCCAGTCCTGTTGGAGGAGGATATTCAACATCGGCTACACGTAGGCTACATAGCTCACTTAAATGTTCTGTCACTCGGTAATGTTCTTAATGGGTAAAAAAAGAACTATTATTGATAATTGAGACGCTCACTATTTCCTCTGTTAGTTTTCAAACGTTATACAATCAAGAAATACCAATACGAGAGATAGATTGATTTTTTCGTGTTTCAAGGCGCGTTAACTGCTTTGGTCATTAGCCCCGTTAGTGCAGTGCATGTTTTTTCGCGGAAGCTGGCTGTGATCTTCCCCCGCTGGATGGCGACATCCGGCGCCGACCTACCGTCGGCTAGTGAGGTTTCCCCCTAACCAGGACTCTCCCACCAGCGGGGCAAGCTCCCGACCGGTCTCCCGGAATATGTGGTATTGTAGTGCATGTGTAAGGAGAGAGGATAGGACAAGTAAGAGGAAGGAAAGATCGCGCGCGGTATGTGGCCCGTTTCGTAGGGTACTGCTCCCGCATTCGCATGGTGTTGATCGGAGAAACCACGGAAAACTACCGATCAGAGCAGCCGGCCGCTAGAATTCTCCTCCAGACAGCGACTGAATTCGACCTAGCTGAAAAGCTAGTGTTGAAAATCCTGCCATCGTCGGGACTCGAACCTAGGACCTCCCGGTCAGAGGCGCTGCGGTGACATCAGTTGATGCAACGAGCTACTGCTCCCGGTCCAATGCGAGAGATAAGCTCCGATTTACTTGTCATCGTCTTCCAATTACGCCACTTTAACTTTCGGTCACTAATGGTATTCACTCATTTCGTCACAAATTAAAGGTATAGTGTGGGGTCCGACAATACTCGAGTCTCAATTCTCGCTTACTTTCCGATCATTCTGGATTTGCGTTGTGTGTGACATATTCGAAATGAGACGTCAAGGGGTTGCAATCCATAGTTGGAGCAGCGCTATTCTTGCGTTTTTCTAACGTGGCGGCTGAGGGTAGTATCTCCAACATGGAATTCGGCACTATTTTAATCATTCTCAGTCCTGCCGCTAGAGTCGGTTGATGCGGTCGCGATCATGCGACATCTTGCGGTAGAATTGAGAATGACTCAAAAAGTCGTGCCGAATCCCATCTTGGAGATACTACCCTCAGCTGCCACGTTAGAAAAAAACAAGTACAACTAGTTATTTTACTTTCTCGTCCTTACTTCGTATGAAGAGCTAGTGCCTAAATCGTTCTGAGATTTTCTCCAAAATTTTCATTACTCGTTGGATTTAATGGAACTCGAGACCCTCTGAGTTTGAAACGGATATTTTGATTTTTTGGGAGTACTTTACATGAACCCTCAACATTTTCAAAATGCTCTTAAAAATGGCATCAATTTTTTTAACTTTGTTCTCAGACAGCGTAAAGGACGCGCAAAGTGTCCTCAGACTGCGTAAAGAAAGATGCAAGTCATATTTTCGTTGAAATTCCTGATTTTCCGACCATTTCAAATGTTCAAATTTTTTCGGTGTCTCTCGGCGTCTTCAATATTGAATACATAAAATATTTTTTCCTTAATGAAATATGTTCTTTGAAAACTAATCTTAAAATAAAGTCATGTACAATTTTTCAAAAATGTGAGTCATTTTTGTGAAATTTTCCTTGAAATATTCATATAATTTTCAAACAATTATGTCTCAAAATCAGCTCCAAATATTTTTCTTAAAATTTGCTCCTCGTAGGAATTAAAGAAAGGTATAAAAATAGTTTCACTGTCGCAAACTCTGTATTTTCGAAAATAGGAAAATTGCAAAAATACAGTGATACAGATTTTAGTTTTCAATGAAATCGGTCCTGAATAATCAAATCATTAACAAAGATCATGCGCATTTTTAAATAAAAAACGGATAGTTTTCGCGTAATTTCTCTTTGAAGTTAGTGTAAATTATAAAAATATAATTTTCTCAAAAAACCCTCAAATTTTTACTTTGATTTTTTGGCACGGATTGAACAAGGCACACTCAAAGAATGACTTAGGTCTCTTATCGTTGAACTTTCCGAATTTTTGATAATTGAAAATTTTAAATTAATACAAGAAAGAACGGAATATTGTAGCATCTGTGGTTTCATTATAACAAATTATTTTTCTCACAAAACTAGTGATGCTAAAACAACACATACTTTCTCACTTTATATCTAACATTTGCAATTTTCCGAAATTCATGGAGTTCAGCAAAAATGAGTAATGCGCCATTTTTTGAGCCTTCTTTGGTCTATCCGTTGAAAAAATTGAAAGAAACACTTTGAAACTGTTTTTAACAAAATATTTTTAAATAACTGGATTTATTCAAGAAGATTTTACGCGAATACTCCTTAAAAAATTGTGCATGGTACTTTTAAAGATTTGATTGGTACGCTTAAAGATTTAATTTTCTCGTGCGTGAAGAGTTCCAGCGGCACTATCTCTTGGTGCTGGCAATGGTATACTTCACCGTTTCCTCGATTCTGTCTCTTTATCTACTTTTTAAATATAATATTTATAATAATAACAATAATAATGATGTTTTCTAAAGATACTATGAAATAAACAACAGACCCAGTCAGGCCGAAAGACACTTTGCCTGTCCGAAAGATAGACCGGAAGGGCTAAAAATTGGGGGACGGATGGACACAAGCAGGTCACTCAGGCTCACATGTCAGGTTGTGGTCTTATCTCGCTTTCATTTCAGAATTAAATTCGTAGAAGATTTGAAACGTTGAACGATTTCTGGAAAGTTGACTTCTTGTGGCGTCTGACACATACATGAAGGTTGTTTTATGACATCTTATAAAATTCAGAGGATGGTGTGTCATCGACAACAATGGGGTCATTACTTTCCGTCGAAAATGGAAAGATATTTTTGCAAAATATTTTATTACTGAAGTTTATTAATGATCTAACTAAGGGATACACGGAAGTCCTTTTCCTCAACATAAATAACATTAAAGTCGACGACTTACAATTTTAAACTAATGTTAATTGAATTGAATCCCTTCAATAAAGATTCTAAATGGCTTTGCAAACGATTCCTTACGTTTGTATTTTAACTAAAATTGTTACTAATGCATGTAAAAGGCCACAGTCAGAATACAGACCTCACCATAATTAACTTGCCACTAATGAACTACCTGTTTTCTTAGTGGATCAACAAGAGACAAGAGACATTGTACTAAAGAGAAGAAAATTACTGCGAATTACAGTGAAGTCACATTGCAATATGCTCTGAAGTTCTGCAGGCGTAAAATTCGGGAGAATTTCGTAGTTAAACAAGTAAAACGTAAAATTGGCCAAGAAAACTGCAATACAAAAGTAACATCATTCCAATGTTATAAGTATAGGATAGTGATGCGCAATTGGCTACCAAACGAGAATGATCAGAAATTTTGAAATCGTCAAAACGCTTATGGCCCACGTGCGATGTATAGCTTTTAATAGCAGAGCGCCGTGCGTGAAGGGTAACAATTGTTTTTCTCAAACAATTTATTGAAGAAACCCTATCGGAGACAAAACCTATCTTCTTTACTGACGGCAGTTCCTCGAAAGTAGAGGGAATTAGGCCTTACTTGGGAAACGTCGTAAGTCGGTAGAAATTGAATCGATGGATAGTTCCAAACTGACCAGTGTCGACACGAAAGTTTGAGACTCATATTAATGTCGAACTAAGCTGTACCGCTAAATTAAATAGTATGAAAATATGTTATGTTAACAAAGATTGATTTCTGTCAGTGTTTGATTTTCAAACTCAGAGTGATTTCAAAATCAGTCTAATTATCAACATGGCAGACACATAAGTACACCAGAATAATTTTTGATAATTCAATCACACTATGTTCACGATAGGAGGAAAAAAAATTACAGAAAAAATTGGAGCCGTTTTTGAGAAAATTATTGTTCAAACATGGCTTATATTTTATGCAAAATTAGAATCTTATATTATTAAAATCTTCCGCACGGTTACAACACTTTCTCTTTTCTGAGTACGCAGTAAGGCGAGAAAGTTAAGAGGTCGAAAGAATCCAGGTTTGAGTGATTCAAAAATTATGGCTGAGTTGCGGCTGGAAACTGGGAAGAATGTTCATTACAAAACTGTTCGGGCGTCTTAAGTAGCGCGGGACGTAACAGAAGAGTAACCGAAAAGAAATATTAGGGAGCAAAGCAAATAGGAGATAACGACTGGGGCTCGCCAAAAAATATATTTAGAAAATAGCAGAATGGTTGCGAGAAGTCACATTTGCCGAAGAAAGCATATTTAATCTTTTAAGTCCGATAGAAGGGTTCTAGTGAGATGTAAAAGAATGCAGAAGCCGAAAAACATTCAACTGCCTACAGTGAAGCATGATGGGAACATCGCGGTATGTGGGTGTATATAAGCAGCTGGTGTAGGACAAATGACCATTATTGAATAGCTACAAAAAAGGATCATTATTTGACATTACTACGACAAAATTTACAGTGAAGTGCTGAAACTTTGGAAATAAGAAAGACATTTCAGTTTTACCGAGACAATGACCTCAAACTGAAAGCTCGTGTTGTACGAGAATACAACTTGTTCAGATGTTTCAGACACTCTCCCTCAAACCCCGGATCTAAAAACAAGCGAGAATCATTGTAAAATTCTCGATAGAAGAGTCAGGAAAACACACATCCACAAAAGAAAAGTTGAAGAGAAATCTGAAACAGAAATGGGTCAATACAAGGTCAGAAGGTACCGAAAAATATTATTAAAATGCCACGTTTACAAGAGGTAATGGAAAGTAAAAGTTATCCTACAAGGTATTAAGATTGATGTTGTATATTAACAATAAACGACATGTTTATTGTGACCGAATATTAAAGTGGCCGATATTTTGACTCTAATCGAATTTTTTGAAAAATTTAGATTTTATTTGTAAATACTCACAGTTTTTATAGACGCATTAAAAAAATAAAATGGCTACTATTGATTGCGTATAAAGTTGTTTTATTTTTGATGTCGCTCCTTTCTAAAAATATAAAATGTTCACTACAAGAGAGTGACAATATTCCCTCTGTAGGTCGATTTGAACCGCTGTCTGGAGAATAATTCTGGCGCCTCGCTGCTCTGATTAGTAGTTTTCCATGTATTCACCCATCAATATCAGACAAATATTGCAGGAGTACCCTAAAACTGGCCTAACGCGCGATCTTCGCTTCCTCTTCGTTGTTATATCTTCTTCCTTTACATACACAATTATGTGCACTACACAACTACATAAGTTGGGTGACCAGTGGGTAGCTGAGAGCTTGTCCCTGCTGGGGTGGTGACCCTTGGGGGAATTCCAGAGGGGAAAATTCCCCGCAAGCCGACTTGTAGGTCGGCGCTGGATATCATCATCCGGCAGGGGAGGAACACCGCCACTTTCAGGGATGTGCTTAACGGGGCTGATGGCTTTGGCAGGTGTGCGCGGCGGCGAGCGCGGCGGGCAGCACGCAGAGCCGCAGCCGCCGTCAGCCTTCCTCGGGGCAAGTGCAGCCGGCGCGCGCCCGAGGCGCCCGGGCGCCCAAGGGGCCCCCGTGCCCCGTCTGGGTGGCCCGGGACGACGACGAGTTCTGGGAGCAGTTCATGCCCAGGTGGAGGGAGCTGCGCAGCGACGATGACGACAGTCGCTGAAGGCAAATGATGGCACACCGTCGTCACGTCGTTCCATGTTCTGAAGGAGAAAATGGAAGAACTGGTTTCGAAAACAGAAAAAATTAATTCTTTTATTATATTTTTTAAAGGATTAAACATGTGATTATGTCTGTGATTAGCTCAAAAGACTGTACTTTCTTATTATAAGGTGAATTTTCTGCCTGAAATAAATGTATGTATTTAAAAGTAAATAAATATAATTATATTTTCGAGAGTTTTTTTAAATTACCAAACATTATGAGAATAAAACAAATAAACGAAATCATTTAATAAACAAATTTAATAAATATTTATTTGGAAGTACCTCAAGGAGGTGATTGTAAAAGATAAGTACACGGGTTCCATTGAAAGGAGTTTTACGAGTTCTAAATCAAAATCCTTAATTACCAAAATTAGGCAAGCAAAACCAACTTTTCTTACAGAGGATAAATGCATCTAACTTAATTTTCACAAACAGATCTGTGTGATTTCATGTTTTACATTTCCTTAATGTCCAACTTGCCTACGTGCTCTAATATACATTGTTTCGATTGAAAAATGGAGGTTGATGGCTCAATTCTGGCTTCAGATTCGAATTCATCTCGTCGAAATATGTGTCATTGTGTCAAGTCTGTGGGTTTGACAACTTTTTTTATAATTAAAATAATTAAATAAGAATAATATGCATTTACTGCATGAGCGGTTAAAAAGATACCACTGTGTGTAACCTAGTTCTTTATTTACAAGCGCCAATACTGTAATATAAGTTGTTAAATTACTAAGAAGCACATAATTCTATTTTGACAACATTCAAGTCGCAAGAAGAATTTAAGTACAACAAGCTATGCCACGGGGCTAATTTAAAATTATAATCAATTTTCTTGTGTAGGATTTGAATATCATCAAGAAAAAACACTACAGAAATTATAAAAACACTTATTTTAAATCTGCAAAAGGAATCATTAGTATTGACAGGCCGAAAATATATTCAGCCTATCAATACTAGTGACTGAATGAAGCCACACAATATTTGCAAAATTTTGTCAAAAATGGCTCCAAATTTTGTATTAATGTCTGTCCGCGATTATCGTAAAGGCTGCTTAAGAAAATGGTGCAGGTCTTATTTTGGTTGAAATCCCTGGAACCAATGTTTGCTCTGGGTTCACGACTCGCACGGGAGTAAGCGTTTGCACCACTACAGTATTGATTTTCCCCAATTATCGAAATGATGAAAAGTGAAATCATTGAGAGCATCTAAAACTTAATCGAAAATTCTTACACTTTTATTATGAATTGCACTATTACTATATATACAATTATATTGCGAGTATATAAAAGTAAAATGATTGTATCGAATCATAATGATTTTTTTAAAAATTGAAGTCTAAAACAAAAAATAACAACAACAATTAAAGAATCTGTTTTAATGGTTAAAACTGCTTGATTACAGACCACCTGATAATGCGGTCACATTGTGTCCTTCGTAGATTGATGCTAATAAAATAATTGTTGTAAAATAATACTTGATTTGATTGTCTTTAACATTACAGGATACAACTGATTAGAGGATAGAGGATTAGAGGAAATGACATAAAAAATCATAAAGCTTTTTATTTCATTAAACTTTTAAATAGATTTCCTTAGTGAATATATTGAGGTAAAGGACAGGTATCGCAATTATTTTTTTAAAAAAAACGAGATATAAAGAGGCTTTGATACGTTTGAAAAGAAGTGACCTGAATGCAAAGTAATGCAGCATATCAATATTGCTTCCCTCATTAGCAATGCAAAGTCTCGCCCGCCGCCCTGCAAGGGTTTTCGCGCGAGTGCGGTGGCGGCTGCGCGTCGCGTGACGAAAGCGCGCGCGCGCACGCGTCTCACGTGGAGTGCGTAACAGCGCGCCTGGCCGTCACCTCGCGTCGTGGCGCCTCGGCACGCGGGCGCGCGCACGTGCGTGCTGCGGCGGCGGCAGTGGCGCCCCGCCGGACCCTGCATTCTTCTGCTGCGGGGCCCAAGCGGCGGTTCCAGGAAAACGGCGCGGCGCGGCGCCAGCTGCTGCAGGTAAGTCACCGACCGCCTGGCGCCGCTGCAGGCGAGACCTCGGCGCGGTCCCGGAACCAGGGAATTGCCCGACTGCATCCCGTGGGAGGTTCTCCCTCACCCTCGCTTCACAGCTCATCCCCTTTCACTTTTCGTTTCCTGAGAAGGCATTGCCCGACTCCATCCCGTTTCGTTCATCCGGTGGGTCGGAATCTTCTTCGAGCAGACTATCTCGCTCTCAGAATGACCCCGATGCCCTGGTATTTCGTACGTCTTGTGTTGTGTTTCGCACATGGAGAGGCGGCGTATGCCGTGGGGTAAGGCTGCCCCTCTTCTTCCCGCACCCTTCTTCAGCGAACTCAGGAAGCTGTCACCTCTTGAGATTACTGTGGGACGCTCAAGCTTTCAGGCTGAGTATTTTTGTTTGTTCTTATTATTTTTAGTTTGTTTTTAGTGTAATCTTATTTATAACTTAATAAACATGGTCATTGTAAAATTAAATTTTGTTGCCCACGAATTTTATTGTAGAGATTACTAAACCACTTTTAAAACATCGCATCGATGTTTAAAAATATAGATAAAAACATAGAACAATACCTATTTTAACGATCAGAATGGGAGATTTTTTAAATTTATTTATCTGGATTTAATTTGTCTTCTACAGAAATTTCAAAACATCAATCGTTCCAAAGAACGATATAAAAACTGCTAGCAAAAGAAAGATGAAAATAATAAATGTCATTTTCAAACTGAGCAAGAAGCCAGCCATCGTCAGCCTTCGTTGGTAAATGTCATTTTTAATTAGAATGATCACTCGTACACTTTGCAACCATACAACTGCTGTTCATAAATGGAAAAGAAAACAGTGCACTTTCGTCTTCTGCCGTTGGTTTTCAAGTTTGTGGCAGCACGTGGTGCTATGAAGTGAGAAACTCTCACTAATCAGTAAAAGCAGTCGCGACTGCAGATATACATTTTTGTATTTCAAAACTTTTATTGCTTTGTTCTTTTGTTACGTGTTTAAATAGGAAAGTTATTAACAGTAAATAATAAGAGAAAATGTCTACTTATCTATTATTTGATGAATTAATCGAGAAATTACAATGCAAATCTTTAACCATTCATTCGCTTCCCATGTTTTAAAATGATGGCTTGTTTCTGCACTGAGCTCGATTCTTGTAAGTTTGAAAATGACCTTCATTATTATTATCGTTTTCGCTACAATAGTTTTATTTCGTTATTTTCGATTATCGTTGATTTGAAATTTGAAAAGAAGAAAAGTTCAATTCAGATGAACAAATGGGGGAAAAAATCTCTCATTCTGATCGTTAAAATTGATGTTTGTTCATTTGTTTTTCGTGAGGCTATGAATTGCTGCAGTTACGCCTTCATCCTGCACGGCCACCTCTTTCACACTCCTCTCTCTCCACAAAACGGTATCGACGCAGTGAAGGCCACCTTCCCCCCAACAGCGACTGTTGCAAAGGCTGCCCGTTTACTTGAAAATTTCATACCAGAAAATTTAATTTTACACTCAAATTACTATCAAAATACTAACATTGGATACATAATTTTATTCCTATTTTCATGAGCTATCAATTGCTAGTGGGAAAAATATATAGTTCTATTAAAGAAAATTAAAGATAATTAAATTTCTCGAAAACTAAAAATATTATAGAAAATTTCTTTTCGGCATGTTGCTTGCCCCATGATTCCGCATTGTTCAGCAAAAACTGCATTTCGATATCTTGAACCGTTTAGAAATTATGGGGGTGGTCCATAGTTGATGGGACACCCGGTATATGTTAGTCAATAAAAACGTCCGCTTCGAATATATTATAAACGATTTAAGATATTGAAATCAAATTTTCACCAAACAATTCAGGTCACAGGGGCTCATTAGATGTAGATCTTAACTTCTTGATAGCATTTTTTAAAAATTAAGACATTAAACTAACTTGATTTTTTAATGGGGCACTTTATTTATTTTTACACGAACAGAAAGGTCTTGTGAAGAGAAATTCATCAATAATACACATGTTGGTTTTTGATGAATAATTAACAGCATAAAAGAGTATTAAATCATAGTACGAAAGTCATATAGAAATCGCACGAAATCATACAGCAAAAATCATAATCGTCAAATCAAATACAGTCAAAAATCCGTCCAAAAAATATTCGGTAGATTTCCGAAAGGTATACTTGGGTTTTTGTAACGAGGCGGATGACATTAGGTCATTTTTACACCTCCCGCCATATAAAACGAATCTTTTAATTAATTCGCGAACGTCCTTCTCAACGGGGCTCATGACCTTAAAAATGTTCTTGTCACTGTTATAAAGATTCATTTTATAAGGCAGGAGGTGTAAAAATGGCAAAAATCCAAGTATAGCTAAAATTCAGAAACTTTTCTCTGCTGCACTGTGAAATTCTCGGGGAAGGGCATATTCATCTAGTTGTAATTTCTTCAGAAATAGATATCCTGACACTAAATATTTTGTAAATATATTTTCTTCAGAATATTCTCGTGAATTTATCTTAAACAATTAATAAAACGAAATAACTTTCACCGAAATAACTTCTTGATAACAACATAAATGAGTCACTACATAAAATTTTTACGTCAACTATCCGTAGAAACCACTGGCCATGGGGACACTAATCTCTGCGCTGCACTCTCTACATGGGAAAGACGTATTTTTCGCGATTTCTAGAATGTCTCAATTGTACTTGTGCACCGCACTGTCGATTGGCGTTTAGAGGTCATGACATGTGCAAGACCTCTTAATTCGCTGCGTTTTCAAACGGTGAAAAATAGAAGCCATGGAAATATTTCGCAATCCAGTCGCACCGCGAATTTCCGAACATGCTATAACACCATTCATGAAACTCATTATTTATTCATAAAATACCAACATGCTATGCTATCAAGAAGCTACTAACTACAACTGACGAGTTCCTAAGTCCTGAATCGTTTGGTGAAAATTTTATCTCGTTAATTTCAACCAGTCAGAAAATATTCGAGATGGACGTTTTTATTGACCAATCCTGTGTAGTAACAATTTGTCGAATACTTTTGGCAAAAGCGAACCTAATGGTCAGTGCAGCCTATGATTTTCAGACTGGCTTCTAAATGGCTTCCATTAAAAAAAAATTATGATAATAATCTTGCCAACGGATAAATATGTTGTAAAAACTTCCAGTCTGACACGTGTTTGTGTTTGTTTGTGAATATTTGAAAAGAAAGTTTTATTTGCTGTTAAGAAATGCTGTGAGCCGACCTGGATGGCCGAGGTGGCTAAGAGCGAGTACCGACTCAGCGCTTCGGTCCGAAGGGTCGCGGGTTCGAGTCCCGCCTTGGGCATGGCTGTTTGTCCCTTGACTTTGTGTGTGTGTTGTCGCTGAGGGCCTCGCTTTCTGCTGACCCCAGATCAGAGGAGCCCGCAAGTGTTTGTCCAGTGTATGGTCGAATATGCGTCCCTTCGGGACGTAAAGGGCAACCGGCTGTCGGCTGGATAAAAGCCCTAGGGAAAAAAGAAATGCTGTGAGCGTTGAAATGAAAATACTTCCAAATGTCAAACCGTTCAATTTATCAGTAAATCCATTCGGCAGGCGAGGCAAGAATCATGCTTCGACGGCCTTTATGGAGAGTTCGTGGTTGAATTTATTTGCAGGGTTTTAAAGCGAGGTTGGTAACAAATCGAAGTTTTTTTTTTAAAAGAATTTCTTTTTCGTCGATATAATATTTTTTGTAGGTATAAATGTTAATAAAAACTATCTCAACACAATTGTTTCAATGTAACATGAAAACAAAAATGTGTTGAAGAATTATTAAATCTACAAAAAAAATCGGGGGTTTCATCACTGGAAAAGACCACAAGAGGGTGAACGACGAACATCTTAATTGGCTGAATGACAAGTTATGTGTTCGACAGGTTATTTTTGTTCCCTGCATCCAGACCTTGGCACCTATTCCCATTACATTTTGAATATCACGCAAAATTGCGGTTTTCACTATCCGTTCCGTACACACAGGTATGTCCCACTCTGATCACTGATGTTCATCCTAAGTCAGGAACCTTGTAGGTGAAAATTCTCCACCGTAGAAGAGAGCAGCTAAAAAAATAGGCTGAACAGGGGAATACTAGATGAAATTTAATAAGGTCGGAGATACTGTAATACACGGAAGGACATGGAATGTCCAAAATTCAGGAGGATTGGATTGGAAATAAGTAGAGAGATGAACCGTGTCCAATAGGAAGGATATCATAAGTACTTGGAAAACGACAACCCGAACATGTGATTTCCGTCTTATCACCTTCAATACTTTCAGGGCACAGTTGACGTTTCGTTACGCGTCTCGTAGTTCTGAAGAGTATCCAACCTATGGTCTGCATGATTAACGGAAAATTACCTTGAGATTGCTGAAACATTGTTTTCAACGCATTTGATGCCAAAATACTTTGTTGCCGCATAGTGTGTTGGAAAAACGTATTAAAAGAATTGAGTCTAATGAAAGCAACTTACTGTAAAATTATCGAAGAGGCATCTCTTGAGTAATAAAAAAACTCGTGCAGAATCCTTTGCCTGCATATTGATCATTTCTCCAACATCTTTACACCCAAGCTAATACTAATCTTGTGAAACTTCTCACACTTTCTTTCTTCCTTTTTCTTTCTATCTGAACAATATTGTGTTCTTGAAGAAATTATAAATCTGTCTCTTCACTGAAATAAATTGCAGAATCACACGAAATTAACAAGCCATTGGCGCAATAGATTTTGACTAGGAATATCATCATTCTTGCGGGTTCCCGTCCGTCGTTGTTTGCATCCATTCACTGACCTCGCGGAGTCAGTCAGGAAACGTGATAAGATCCAAAAATCGAATAAAAAATAGTGGTGCTACTAATGGCACAGACTTCCTCCTAGTAGTTCGTTTATTAATCTCTGCTACAGTGTGCTTATAAAAGACATTTTTATACTCCCATTGTATAATGCATGTCATTTGTTGGCTGCAACCAGTTGCATACTGATACTCATTACGATACAGATTTCATTATGATACAGGTTCTTGACCAATCACAGAATATTGATACTTAATTAATCATTAAGGACCGTTCTAGTAAAAGATTCGTTCGATTGTGCACATTAAAATTGAATTAGATGTTATATTATACGTGTCAGTTTTAATTTATTTTATTAGTAGTAATTTTTCGTGGAATATTATTTAAAATAAATTGGATGGTAATTTCACATTGATTCTATTTGACTAGTGCAGTACTCCCTCGCAGACGGACTGGTAACCACAGGCACCTGCAGCAGCATGCGAGGGCAGGGAGAGCTGGGCCTTGGCTGATTCCTACATGCCAACTGTCTCGAAACCGATTCAAACTTGTACGTACGTATTCGCTTGTACCTCGATCGTGTCGGAATATCACACTCGTATATTAATACCATCATTACATCATCGTTTCATAATATACTATTTTCCACCTTTCTCAATTTTTCGGTCCTCTAATATTTGATTGGTTGATTGATTATTTCATGTTTCCGCGCTCATCATCCGCTAAGATTATTATTCCCGTAACTGTCTTGCACGTTTTTATCAGGAGTGATGCCGGTATTGTTCTCCCGCACGTTGATGAGATCCGGCGCCCACCTACACGTTGGCTTGCGGTGTTTTCCCATCCAGGTATCTCTCCCCTGCGGGGCGCCACCCCAGTCGGGTGCCCCGTTGGTGGGAGATACCTGGTTGAAGGAAACCTCGCTAGCGAACGGTAGGTGGGCGCCGAAACTCACCATCCAGCGGGGAAAGATCACAGCCCCCCGCCCGACGAAAAACACGCACTACACTTACGGGACTAATTTCCTTTGTAGTTGACGGGCCTGGAATCATTAACAACCAACCACCGATATAGGTGGTGGAGTAGTGCATGTAAGTGTAAGTAAAGGGGTGAGGATAGAACTAATAAGAGGAAGGAAAGATCGCGCGCAGTCCGTTGCCCGTGGCCCGTTTGTTAGGGTATTGCTACGGCATCCGGTTGGTATTGATAGGAGAATCCACGAAAAACTACCGATCAGAGCAGCCTGCTGCTAGAATTCTCCAGTAAGCGGCTGAATTTGACCTGGCTACCTAGCTAGTGCGGAAAATCCTGCTACCCTCGGGAGTTGAACCTTAGGTCGTCCCGGTCAGAGGTCTGGAGTGACATCAGTTAATGCCCGGATCCACCTGACCCGATCAATGTTACAAGACTGGCTCGAAATGTTTAAATGAAAGTGTACATATAGAATTATGTTTTATTATTTTTTTAGATATATTTCCCTACTATTAAGCGACCGAAAAATTGAGAAAATGTCCTTTGGAGCCAGTAAATAGCATCTGGGAAATGGATGGTAGAATACCAAAAAGTTAGCCTACACTAAAGGGATTAGAAAACAATGTGCGTTGTCTGTGTCGTTCTTTGGCACCATTAGTTTTTTAAACGACATTTTTAAATAAATCATTAAAATTATATAATTCGAACTATAAAATTTTATAATTGGTGTCACCCCTAAAATGGTGCCACCCGGGGCGCCCCGCCCCCCTGCCCCCTAGCTACACCGCCGATTTGAAAGATGACTTAATTTTTACGAATTCACAATTTCATTTACCCTGCGTCATCCTTCTACGGTCGGGGACACTTGTTAACAATATCGCGCGAGTACTGTTACGACTATGATTTAATCGAATTTGTTTTGAAGATGAGTACGAAATGGTCACGTTTCTGGCTTCTTTTGTAAAAAAATGAGAGGTTCCTCTCGCGTTTGAGTTTGGAAAGGATATTTTCAAGTGATGTTTGAGATGTGTTATAATGGACAGAATTTGCAGTAACATAATAATAATACGAGAAAGTACATCCTGACGTAGTATCAGCAGTTACGTAAGTGTCAAATATGTGCATGAGTTTGAAATAACTCGTCATTTGGGTTGTGTGTGTATGTGTGTGTGTGAGAGAAAGAGGGAGAGGGAGAGAGAGAGAGAGGGAGACAGAGGGAGAGAGAGGGAGAGAGGGAGAGAGAGGGGGAGAGAGAGAGGGAGAGAGAGACAGACACGGTTGCGCCCGCAACGAAGAATTGCGCAAGAGGGCGCTGGGCGAGGGACGGGTGACAGGGGGCGGTGGGAGCCGGCCGGGGGGCGGGGGCGGGGGCGAGGGCGTAATCACATGGCTCGCTCGTCTTCCTCTGACATGCGGCGCGGCGCGGCGGCGCAGGCGGCGCAGAAGGCAACTGTGCCATTTGGGGAATGGTGGCAACGGCGCGACGCTGCTGGAGGCCACAACAGCGAAAAACACCACCAGCAGCGACGGTAGAACCCCTCGTGATGTGTTTGTATGCAGTCCATGAACCAGCAGCTGTAGAGCTGGGTGTATTTGAGTATATTGGATCAATTTTGGATGAGCAGTGGAAGCGAGAAGGGGAAGGCGAGCGGACTCGGACGGTCTAGTGTGGTGACGGCCGCTAAGGCTGCTCGGCCCTCAATTGGACGCTCTGAGAGAATACTTGATGCCGGCGGCGGCGTCTGCTCCCAGGGAAAGGGAATTGGAGACTCCGCCAGATGCCAGAGGTCAGCCGCCAGCCCTCCGGACGAGAGTGGATCTTTTATAAGCATTAAAAGTTAGCAGACTGGGGGAAGCGAGCCGCAGACGCGTTCGAAGGAGACTACGGTCTTGTGGCAGACGTGTGTTTTCTTTAAGCTGAATAACTGATGAAATGTTTGAGAAATCTTAAACGTCATAAAATATGAAACATTTACATCATTGATTTATACATGGCTTCAAAACAATTTCCTAATGCTAAAGATAACCTTACGTATCACTGTAAATTTGTTACCAATCGTGAATACAATCTACAGAAAAATGTGTTTTTACTGGTCATTACAAAATCATAGGTTTCATAATTATGACTCAGTTAAAACTGTATAAGATAAAGAATGCCGAAAAGCTTTTATTACATTTGGTGCCCTTTCTTTGGCATCCTTGTGTAACCACGATGTTGATAACCCAACCTTCTTGAGAATATAAAACAGATACCCACTTCATTCATTCCTAATGTGCTTCTCTGTCTTCCATTAATAAGACAATGAAATAAGACAATAACTTCAACAATGCGAAATCGTCTCTCTGTGATTCTCTGGCGGCATTCGATGAGTGCCCCACTCTTGACTGTTTAAGTTCAGAATAAGACATCAATTACACAGGCCAACAATGAAAAATTGTCAGAAATCAAACCGTGTCATTTACTATGCATCATGCTCTGATACCAAACATGTACTTACGATTTCTTTAGCACGTATCATTTTTGTGATAATATGGTTGTAATATTGCAAATGTGCGAATTATCTCCCCAAAATAAGGACTTACCAAGTCAACAATAAAAAAATCATCAGAAAGTAAAACACGTGAGATTTACTGAGTATCACCCCTTGATTCCAAATATATGCTTATATTTTATCTGAAGACGAATAGTTTCTTATATAGGACGGTTTTCATATGGTCTCTGTGCGAATACCCAAAGGAGGCAAAGCCATTCCTTTAGGTACCGCTGCTGGGGATGAATTAAGCTCTTGTTGGACTAGTGTATCTCAAAACAGCTTAAGAAGATACAGAAACAGAACAATTTTATAGGAGTCTGGATAATAGTGTTCCCAATGTTTCACTATTGATCCCAACATGATATTTCTCCCTCCTCTTCATATAAAGCTTGGATTCTTTATTTGGTGAAGACGATGAGTAAGGTAAAATGTGGATCATTTCAGTATTTTCGTGAAAACTTTTCAAACATCAACTCAGCAAAAATGAAGGAAGGAATCTTCCTAAATCATCAGATTTTAAAAGATGACACGTAGACAAGCGATGAATCCACAAGATCATAATGACGGCTAGTTTTTAGTGTGTGTGTGTGTGTGTGTGTGTATGTGTGTGTGTGTGTGTGTGTGTGTGTGTGTGTGTGTGTGTGTGTGTGTGTGTGTGTGTGTGTGTGTGTGTGTGTGTGTGTACATTTACTAGTGAAAAACGAATCTTCAGATTTTTTTTTTTTTTTGTTTATTAAAGTCGCATCAACAACTGAGGTCATTAGCGACTACTTTAAATACAACTTTACAATATTAATATAGCAATTTAACAGCATATTACACTAGATATATACAAATTTGTGGAGACAGACATTATATGTATTTTCAATGTTACATTGTTAGTTACCAGTATCTATGCTAGTACAATTAGATTTCTTTAAGAAAATAGCTGTCTTTACAGAATTGTATTATTTTATTTTGGAATTCGTTGGATGATAGGATTAATTCGGAGTTTGGCTCATCTTCTAGGTATCTCTGTCTGCTGTGCTGAAACATAGGGCATTGAGTTAAGATATGTTGAAAGTTAAGAGAGGTATCACAGTGCTGGCAGGTAGGTGGGGGATTTCCAGTTAGTAAGTGTTGATGACTGAACTTGCAATGACCAGTTCTTATTCTTGTTATTGTTACTTGCTCTTGTCTTGAGAATTTTTTGGAAGTTTTCAGGGAATAAAAATTTTTAACTAGTTTGTGTAGAGGGCTGGATTTCATGGTTTTCCAGAGGTTGCTCCACTTTTCATCCATTACTTTCTTGATATGTGTCCATAAATCCTTGTATATGTGTGATATTGTTAAAATACTTTCAGTTTCAGGTCTTACATTTTCCTCTTCAAGGCTCATTTTGTTGTGTTCAGGCATTGTTTTGTAATCTGGTATCCAGGCAATTATGAGAGTCTTTTTGGATTGAATAATGTCTTGATATATTTCATGAATACTGTTTATCATTGGTATACCTGGGTAGTTATTGTGAATATTATTTATTGCTTCAAGGGAAGTAGAGAAAATGACAAACTTGTCATGTCTGAGGTTTTGTGACTTTTGAAGGCTGTCATTATAGAGCATATTTCAGCTGTAGTAGTACTAGCGTATGAGTGCAGTCTGTTTATAACTTTAACATCTTTGGTAAATGTAGCTGCATATTTTCCATCACTATTATTGATAAGTTTAGTATATATTTTAAAGGAATCTTTGTATTTATTTTCTATTTCTTGAAATTGTATTTCTTTATCTTTTTTAACCATTTTGTTTATTTGGATAGTGTCCAGTGTTATATCTGCTACTATATCAGGAATTGTCCATGGTGGTATTCTGTTATTTCTTTTTTCCATTAATATCTTTTCTTGAAAGTTTAGCTGTCTTAGTAGGTTTTTCACTTTGCTATATACTGGTGAAAAGCATTTTTGTTCTTTGTAGTAATTTTGAAGTTTTGGGTATATATCGTGGTAGATTATAGGATTATTTGACTCAGCTGTTTTGATGGCATATTTGAGAGTAAGCATTTGTCTACGATGAGCTAGAGTTGGTTCTTTGGCTTCTATTAGAATGCTGCCAATGGGGCTAGTATGAAAACAGCCAGTGCTTATTCGGAGAGCTTTATTGTGTATAACATCAAGTTTTTTTAGGTCTTTTTTGCTAGCTGAATCATATAATATGGATCCATAGTCGATCTTGGATCGTACTATTGCCTTGTAGGTCATCAGCTGGAGATGTTTATCTGCTCCCCAGTTATTATGGGAAATGCACTTGAGTATGTTTAGTCTTTTCTTACATTCTTCAGATATAATTTGTATATGTCTTTTCCAGCTCATTTTTGAGTCAAAATGCATGCCTAAAATTTTAATAGTTTGATCATACTTTAATTCATGTAGGTCCATTTTTAATATGGGCAGATTCACAATATTTTGTCTGGAGAAAATTATACATTGGGTTTTGGAAGCTGAAAATTTAAAACCTGATTTGAGAGACCATCCATGGAGATTGTTTAAGGCAGATTGTATAATCTCTTGACTGGTTGTAATAGATGTTCCTCTGCAAAGAATGGTAATGTCATCTGCATACTTCCTTGTGATTACCGGATGGTTGATTTCGGAGCCTGCATCATTAATGGCCAATAGGAATAGGGTAACACTAAGTACTGCACCTTGTGGTAGTCCATTCTCCAGATGTTGTACTGATGATAAGCTACCATTAACTCTCACATTAAAAGTTCTTTCTTTGGTGAAATTCTTGATGAATTGAAATATGTTGCCTTTAAGTCCATATTCTTGTAATATTGTCATGATTCTATGGGTCCACACCATGTCGTAAGCTTTTTCAATGTCTAGGCTCACTGCTAAAACATGCTGTTTGTTAGCAAGGGCTTCTTGAATGTAAGTATCAATACTTACTAAGTGAGAAGTAGTTGAGTGTCCTGCTCTGAAACCAAATTGATTGTTGGATATGATGTTTTTAAAGTCTAGAAACCATCTGAGTCTTATGTTAATTATTTTTTCCAGAATTTTGCACATATTGCATGTTAGAGAAATGGGTCTGTAATTTTCATTTTTTGTGGGGTCTTTTCCAGGCTTTGGTATAGGTATAACAATAGCTGATTTCCATAGCTTGGGAAATACATTTTTATCCCATATTATGTTGTATATTTTAAGTAATGTTTCTTTTCCTTCCAGGGGTAGATTCTTCAAAAGAATGTATGGAATGTTGTCTGGTCCAGGTGAGGAGTTTCTAGTCCTGCTGATAGCAGAATTAAGTTCTTTAATTCCAATAGGATCATTAAGATGGTGATAAGTAGCCAAGTCTTCATTATTTGTGAGTTCTGTAAGGTTCTCTTGTTCTTTTTTGTGTTGTAAGAAGGCTTCTGTATAGTTTTTTGAGCTTGAATTTTTGGCAAAGCTGCATGCAATTGAATTTGCTATTTCTTTAGGGTCTGTAATGATTTGGTTATTTGACAGTAAAAAATGTATTTGTTTACCTTTTTTGTTCCTTCGATAGCTTTTATTTTTGCCCATGATTCACTAATATTATTATGTATTGACAGACTTGAGACATAGTTGTACCAGGAGTTTGCTTTACTTTCTTTTATGGTTCTTCTTGTTACAGCTCTCATCTTTTTGTATTGTATTTTATTTTCTTCAGTATTATGTTTTTTGTATTTGTTGAAGGCATGTTTGGAATTTTTGAGTGCCAATTTACATTTGTCATTCCACCAATGGACTAGTTTGGTTCTCTTTGATGATTTTATAATTTCAGTTGATCCATTTGCAGCTTTGGTTATGACATCGTTAAATGAATTGATAATAGTGTCGATGTTCTCTGTTTCTAGAAGAACATTGGTATTAGGTAGGTACTTTTTGATCAGATCATTATAGATATTCCAGTTAGCTTTGTTATAATTCCGTCTTGGGATTGCTTGGTCATTTTTATACATGTTGGGAGTGTTGTTAATATTTATAAAAATTGGGAAATGGTCACTATCATAGGGGTAATCTAGGACATTCCATGAACATTTATAGGCATATTGGGTGGAGGAAATGGAAATATCTATGGCACTGTTATTGTTGGTACTGGTATTGATGTGAGTAGGTTCTCCAGTATTAAGAACAATTGTATCTAGTTTGTCAAATATTTCTTCAAGCATGACACCTCTGTAGTCAGTTTTATTGGATCCCCAAATTGGATTATGACTGTTGAAATCCCCCATAATGAGAAAAGGTTTTTGCATCTTGTTAATAATATCAGTTACTTCTTGTTCATCAAACTTGTAGCTATTTGGTAGGTAGATATTACATATATTGATTTGAACAGGTGACAAGATCCTTATAGCATTGACTTCAATGTTTGATTGAATATTCAATTCTTGATATTGAATATGGTCTTTGATGAATATAGCTACACCACCACTGGCATGATTGGAGTTGATTCTATTTTTGAAGGAGCAATTATACCCTTTGATATTGCCATGCTTGGAGTCTTTGAAGTTGGTCTCTTGGATACAGAGGATGTCAGGGTGTGTTAGGTTACATAGGTACTGTATACTTTCTAGTCTGGGGTAAAAGCCATTTACATTCCACTGAAGAATTTTCATTGACTGGTGTTTATTTCTATACTGGAGTCTGTTTCAGTGCTTGATTCATCTGCGGTATGAAGTACTGAGTTGATTTTCCTGATAATCCTGGTGAATCTGCCTTTTATGGTTTTATTGGTGAGATGTGGATATAAACTATGCATCATTCTGGTGATGGATGATATGTCTTGTGAGTAGTCAGTAGCGATGAGTATAGGATCATTAGTACTGAAAGAGTTCTCTAAAAAGGATTTAAACTGAATGTAAGTAAGGGGGTAGTTGTTTTGAGAGTCTTCAATAATGTGTTTGATAGGGGTTATCAACTCTTCCATATTTTTCTCTTTCTTCTTTTTTTTCTTTTTTGGTTGTTTTGAGAGTTTTTCCATATTATTTGTTTCAGTTGTGTTGCTTACAGACTTGGAAGGTGAGGAGGAGTCAGTCTGGAGGCATCTTTTATTGGTACTGAGGGAGACTATGTTGTTATTATTTGAGATTTCTTCATTGTTTTTGGCTTCATTAGTAGAAGATACAGATTTAGAAGGTGGTGGAGAATCAGTTGTGGGCATTTTTTTCATGGACTCATGGTGAAATTGCATATCTGCTACTTCAGTGTCTTTTCCATTGGTTGCTGGATCTGGCACGTCACAGGGTTTTTCACTAATGTGTTCAGATTCCATGGGAACATTACTTAAATTGGTAGTTTTATGGTGATTAGAAGTGTTGGGTGAAGGGCATTGTCCAGCTAAGTGCCCAGTTTGGTGACAATTAAAGCATGCCATTTCATCAGTTGTGAAAAATATCCTATATGTTGAGCCTTCATAATATACAGTAGTGGATTCAGTTAGTAGACCTACATCTTCAGGAGAAACATATACTTGTCTCCGAAAACTCATAATATGGGAGAACCCCTGTCCAGGAATACCAGCTTTAACAAATGAAATTTTGGATGCCAATTTGATGTTATTTGTGGTGAGTACATTCTCTATTACTGAGTGAGGGATGATGGGGCAGACGTTTGAAATAATGATTCTTTTGGCTTTTGTTAGAAGTGGTCTCAGCTTCAGTTCATGGTTTTTTATTTTAATGACTTTATGGTTGTTTGTAAGGGTGTCAGCTATTGTTTGAGAGCTTAGAAAAATACATACTCTGTTGTTTGCAATTTTTGAAATAAATCTTATTTCATTAGGGTCAATAATGTTGGAGAGACTGTTTATGTAATCTTTAATGGTAAGACCTTCTAATGAGTCAATGATTATAGCCTGGTCCTTGGTGGGAAACACTTCAGTTGACATAGCATTTGCGTAGGTTTTCAGCTTTGGTTGAGTAGATACCTTAGGTGATGGTGTTGAGGTTATGGGAGCCCCGATGCCCGTGGGCTCCATCCTTGAGCAGGGTAGCCGCTGCAACGGCTGACCGTATAGTTGGTTTCAGACACTCACAACTCGTGGAACTAGAGTATTACCACTAATTAAATGTCACAAAGTTCACTGTCTGAATGACAATATGAAAACAACGTTTCACTGGCCGCGATCGGAGCACGATGTGTCTCGGTCGGCTGCCACAACGGAACTAAATTAGCATTTTTATATTATTTCATAATTAATTTTATTATTATTTATTATATTTATGTTATTTAATAATAAATTGCGTGTGTGTTGTGTTAAATGGGAAAACAAAAAAAGATAAGCGCCTATTGTTGTTTGCTGTAACCCGTGGTAACATTGCACCGATAACAGAAGGTGATAATGAAGGCTGCTATTTCTTCGTGGTAATATAAACTGATACTTTTATATATTTGTAGAATATTACAAAAACATACTTTTTAATAATTACTATTATATAATTTTCGATTTATTTGCATTTATTTACCAACACTATCAGTATCATTAATTAACTATATAAGTATAGTTATTATAGTATTATTTATTAACTATATAAGTATTTTACTTTCTCGCATACTGCTTACGAAGAATATTGTAAGACTAAAAAGTCATAAAACCTGTTTATGAATACACTGCATATCTTATACAATGAATTCAATGCCATAAATACATTTTCTTTTAAGATTTTGAGTAAAAAATCTATTGTTGGAAACTATTTAATTTTCGGACCAAATGTTCTATGATTTCAAATGAGTTTTACAAAAAATGATGACTGAAATGTGTTAATTCGAAGAGAAATTGTGATATAAATAGTATTGCATAACCATTACTAATGGCGAGAAAGTACGTGCTGTTTCAGCATTACTAGTTTCTTTCTATTTCTGGCTGCCTCATTCTCACCGTCACATCTACAAACCCGTTTTTTCTCGCCTTCTTTCCCCATGCCACCACCGTCACCGCACCTCCGCGTTTCTCCCCATCCTTCAGTCTCACCTGCCCCATTCCTCCTCCCACCCCTTCCCCTTGCGAAGTGTCCTTATTTCCAGAGTTCTTTCCCCATGCCACCGCGGTCATTGCACCTCCTCTTTCTCGCCCTGTCCCTGTCTCCGGCGGGAGGAGCGAGCGGGACGGTGGCGCTTCGTGACAGCTGTCTTGGAGAGGTCTCGCCGCTTGACGCGGCATTATTTGGCGTGGCGCAGCTGTGACCAGCGCTTGCCTCGCAGGCGGCGCTTATTGAAATGCTCCGGTGCCGAGCCTTCTTATGGAAAGAAAACAATACAAAAATCGGAAATGTTCTTTTACATACGAAATAATAATTAAATCACGGGAAATTGAAGACGGTATGTGTATTTGCTGTACCATTCTGTGTGCTTCTCCGAAAAATACATTAATCACAATCTCCAAACCATCGCAATGAACTACAGAAAAAGATATTTCCTTTTCCAAAGAGGCTGTGCAACTTTTGTTCGTTTCAGAAATATCCACTCTATGTCATGAAAAAAATATTTTGTTTCGTGCAAGAAGTTTGCTACTGGGAGCACTAGATCTCATGTTATGCCATGATAGTCCTTTAATTTATCAAAAATGTGATCTGCATTATTTATGTTTCACGACAATAAAAGTCACACATGTTCCTTTAAAACTAGAAATATTGTGGAATAATGAAATTCTGTTGGATGTACAGAGGTTGATGAAGATTTCTAGTAACTAGATTTTGTAACTACTTTTTGATATAATTTTAAACAGAGTACAGTTGCTCATATCTTGAAAGAGATTGCCTAGAAATAAAAACTGCGAGTGAACCACAAGGAAAAATGTGCTGAAACAAAAGGGAGAAGCGGAAGGACTTCTCTTCAGCATATCTCTGGCTCTGGAAATTAGTACAAGAGCACAGAAGATTTTTTTTCGAAATCAGGCGGCGCTGGAGAGATATGAGGAACAAGGCCCGAAATTACCTTGCTCATGCCTCTCCCGCTTTTAGTCTCGCCCGCGCAGTGCTGACAGCACATCGCGGCCTCCACCCAGGAGCGAGACGGCAGCGTTTTTGGAACGAACGCGGGGACGGGCAGGACTGTCCAAACTACGTCTCTCGGCCACACCAGGCTTGTTAAGCTCCTTTCACTGACTTTATTCAATTATATGTATTAGAACTAGCTCGAGTATTAGTTTCAGCAATACCATAGTACCGAATTTATCAGAATACGTGATAGGGCTTGTAGAGAGTCCATCTTTTGCGAGAAAGTTCAACTTTTTTATTTGCGTAGTCCGACGTTCAATAATCGATTTTTGTTTAAAGGAGTGGACATGTATATTATTAGTTACATCAGTTTATAAATTCGTCGAATGCGTCAAACACACCAATGAAATGAGAATTTAAGCGGTGGGCCCAGGAGGAATGCCTGTTGGTAATGCTCGGCATCACGATGTCTCAGAATAAATGTGAAAACATTCGAGAGCACGTAGAGTTCACCACATTTTGCCAATGGGCATTTACTGAGAAATTGCATATAAAGGAGTTATACGTATTTATGTATACGTAAATGGAATTTGCACCCTGGTTTTATGCATGGAGATTCGTCCGGTACGTGAAATATCTTTGCATCGGACTGTGAGCTGCCGAACACCTATACATAAGGAGTTGTCCAGAAATCACGAGCAAAAGCCGCGTGTATAAATGCATATGACTCCGCTATGTGCAATTTTCAAATAAATGTTTATTGATTATTTGATGTGATTGTTTGTGTACCCCCCTACGTGCTCTAGAAGTTTGTAACATTTATCCTGAGACACCGGCATGAATGAAGCCATGTTACCAACGGGGATTCCTCCGGAGCGCACCGCTTAAATGTTAATTTCATTCGAGTCTTTGACGACTTTTATAAGTTAATAAATTGATATAACTAATAGTAGTTATAGATGTGCATTTGCTTAAACAAAACAATTCTTCAATGTCAGGCTCTGCAAATCATAAAACATGGACTTTTTTACATTATTACTATTATTATTATTATTATTATTATTATTATTATTTAATTTTAAAATATATTACATTTTCATCTTAAATAAAGTATTTCCCTTAACAGTCAAAGTCGTTGAAATACAAATTCTAACAAACACTTGAAAATGATGAATTGTAAGTGATAAATGATTGAAAAAGAAATTGTATCATATTTTAAACATTTACCATATCGTAAGTAATCTAAATGATTATATTTCTAAATAAATTAAAACCTATAAAAAACAAATATCCATTAGTGAGCCTCTGAGCACCGCTTTCTGGCAATGCTTGAGTTAAATGAAGAAGACGTAGTGTAGCAAAAGAAAACAATGCCTCTATTCACTCAATATGTAATTATGTAAAGGTAATGGACACAAAAAATCGAATCAATCGCAAATGAATACTCATTAAAACAAATAAGAAAATAAATTTACGTCGAAATAAAATTACATTGAAAGGTGGAGGAAAACTTAAAATGAAATCCACGTTTCGACTCTTCATTGTTTTGTGTGTTTCTCAGATGGAGGAATTCAGTACTACATGTCTAGGTGAGTACTCACGTCTGATATTCACGTGGAGGTTTGCTTAATACTCGAAAGTTTCAGTGGACGTCTAAAGAATCATGTTTGGCTGCTATCACTCTGCAATAATCAATAATAATTATAATAAGTGGTCAGTTACAAAATGTGCACATAAATGGAATATGTAATGTAGAAAAGAAACATTTACCTAAGTCTAGAAGAAGTTATATAATTTTTTTCTTATAAAGAAATTTTCTCCCTTCGAAAAATTAAAATAATGTTTCGTAAATTAATGACCTTTATTCCATAAAATTCTTTTAAAAATGACATTCATCACGTTTTGAAAACTCTTTCGCTTTCTCCTGCAGGGAATCAGCAAGTTTTTTACATGTATACTAGATGTAATGTTGGAAAGAATTTTAGACAAACATTTGTGAGATAAACAACGTAATTTAAGAAATTCAGTTGTCTTTATTTCGAAGGAAGACCATTTATAAAATAATATGAACAATCATTAGAAGTAATTATTGTAAAATAAGTGTTTTCTCCGCTTTATATACAATCAAACATAAGGAAATAGAGAACAGATTCCAAATAAGAGTTATTAGAATACGAGTATGTAATAATCCACAATCTCCATTTCATAAGAAAATTAAAGAAATTCAAAGAAAATTGTAGTTCATTATAATTTTTACCACATGGATACTTTTAAAATTCTGATGATTTTATTTCAATACTTGTTAAGTTGAATATGCTTTACCAAGCTCTAGTTGGTTGATAAATTGGAGAACAATAGTTCCATTATATAAATTCTAATATAAAAGTTCCAAGCATTTACATTTCCAAAAATGTATAGTTCCAAAAATTAATTCAAATTGTTCTAAAATCTACGTATGTTGTACCAAGTTAGTGTGTAACTACTAGTGTTTAATTTCATTATTATCGACATGTTCTTTGTATTTCGTAACAAAACCCTTGTGCCGTAAAATGATTTTATTCACACTTACTACGAACAGGGGCTTTTGTCTCCATGAATCAGAAAAGAACATGTCAGTAATAAATCAAAATTATTGGAAACATATTTTTTTTTATATTTTTGGAAAGTACATCTTGCTTATTTTGAGATCATTATAACTTCATCTATCAAGTTGACTGAAAGGACTACAAACAGAAAAAAATGTTAGCGATGTACTGAACAAACAGGTGTGCCGCATTTACAGGAAGCAGTATTTGTCTGTTTTTATATCGCTTATGGTAAACCTAGCTTGCTTTCTAATTTGTTTGAAAATTATTTTTCCTCAATTGTTCTTTTTTGTGTACTCAATAGTTTGTCGACGGCATTTTGATGATTAACAAGGAGGTATCCTGTTAAACGGTGCAAAATGTGATCCTTTGCCAATTAAACACCTAGCCAAAAGGGAAAGGTTCTTCTTTTACATTTTTTATTTTCTGTAGAGTACAAAATCATTACATTTATTCCCGCTTGATCCAACATTTCATAAAAGTACTTCAACAGTCATCTGCGAATTTTTCTGCTCACAGAAGAGGTGTGGACAAGTTGATTAAATGTGTCAACCCCACCTCCTTGTCGTACTATAAGGGTACATTTATTATATCAGGTATTCCATTATTTTCATCTTTTTTGGTCAGAATGAATAGTTGCTAGAAGCACAACAGATTTTGAATTTCTCGATGTGAAAGATACTAAGTGTTTTTTGCCACAAAAACAAAACTGCGCTGGCATTATTTGCGCGTTCCTCTTAGGCAGGAAGCACAATGGAATTTATTCTTTTATTTTTTCTGAAGAGTTTGGACAATACTTTCTACTCGTTCAACATTTCATCAGCCAGTGGAACAGACGTGAAATACTTGTGCATTGTTATATTTATGTATATACAATTAACAACACGGCTTAGTATCCTCTCCTATATTATTTCAGTGGTATACATAGCATTTGCTGCTCCAACACGCAGCCATGAGGTCTGGAATGAAAGGGAATTTCACGCAGACGTGACGAGTTGCGTTTTGACTTTAAAAGTATGAAGGACTTATTTAAAAATGCATTTAAGTATTCATGTCAAATGCAACCCGCAGTACTCAGCAGCATTTTTTGATATCTATAAATTATATTAATAACTCTAGGGTCTTAAAAACTAAAATATTGAGGTCAAATGACTGAAGGAAACGTTCCTCCCATCGTAATCTACAGGATGAGATCTTCTTGAACATTTTATTACATTTGTGCTCGTCCGGCGCCTTTTGATATTATCCCACCTGCTCAGACACATGCAGAATCTGCAACTGAATGTGAAATCAAACTAATTATTTGATATAATACGAGACTGAATAACACGGGTGTACCTCTCTGCTCGGTAAATAAGAATAGTTTGTATTGACAAGGGTGTTTTGCATTGTTGTCAATTACAAGGAGACATATAGTGACCGAGGATAAGAGGGTATTGAAGAAAAAGATATATTACAGACTCAATAGGGAAATGTAAAAGTAGGGAAGAGGGTGGGTACATGCGAGAGTTCTCGCACGGGTATGCTAGTTGTGACATAATGCGACGTACAGTAGTAGTGGCAATGATATAATGTAGAGAACCTTTATTTTCCAACTTTTCCTTGCCAATGTAAGGGAGTACATTTACCAGAAGAAATATTTGGGAATCACAGAGAATCTTAATTGATATTCCATATTTGTTAGGATTCGAAGGAATTTAAACTCTAAAAGCCAATTAATCCAAGGAGTGGGTCATCTCCCGTGCGATATTCCTGAGGGGAATTCATAATACAGACATTCGAAATGAATTGTTTCTAAATATCTCTTACGGGAGCGAATTGGTCTCCTGATTTTGTGACATCACTGGCAACAGATATTATACCCGTAATTAGATTCCCAAAACGTGCCCTGGACATTTTGCAACTGTATACTTTTGATCCGAAGGGTCCCCACATTTCAGATTCTGACAAGTATTCAACCTTCCTACTGCCAGCAATGTGCATAAGGCCGATGAGTGCGCATATTTCTCTAAAATTTGTCGGTCCCACATATCTGCAATCTTTGTAACGCGCACTGCTCTTCTCTATTTCCTTGTTAGTAAAATCAACAATTGTATTTATATCACCGAGGGAGATATTGTAAGCTTATTTTTCTTTACTCACGTTTTTTGCGGTACCCTTTGGACCTGGAACACGCAAATATGTACCTCTTTGTGGTGTATGACAGAAAAGTGGCTCTTTCTGTCATAGAAAGAAGAAACAATTTCTTCCTTTCTATATACAATATGTATTATATACTTTGTTCTTCACTTCCCTTCCCCTATCTAATATTTTATCTTCATATTCAGATTCTTTAACACCGTAATCTTTGTCATCTGTGCCGTCGCAATGTGAATCAGTATCTCTGACATCATCATCCATTCACGTAAAATATCAAAATGCCAGTCTAAAGAATCTTCAGATGTTTCCATACGTTGTGACTGTCCTGCACTAGCGTTATCTACATTGTCGTTCATTGTGAACTAATTATTCACATGTTACCAAATAATACATGTCGTTAACACTAACAAGGGGTTAGTGACCGCCCTAGAATCACACTCATACAACTTAACTCGTACCAGAAAATAACAACAATTAACTAGCGAGATGAACTGCTCAGATGAAAATAGACATCAACAATCAAGAATAGAGCCAATTGTTGCATTTTACTTTCAGTCAGATTGCTTCTTTATTAATTCAGCCTAAAGGTGTATATTCTTGGATGGTATCGGCCGATGACAACCTGAAAACGATTGTGCAATACCTGCGAAGCATTGTTTGCCCTCGCTAATCTTTGACGAACAGATTCGTAGTGGTTCCAAAACGGGAGAGGATATGGTGGAGAATGTTTTCGCCTACCTCTTAATCTAGTTAGTCTGGAACACTATTACATATTAAATGTAATTAAATATATTATTTCCTATTAGAAATAGATAAAACAGATGTCACACATAATTCACGATCTAGGGAGTTATCTTAAATTCTCATAAGTAAAAAATACAATAATTCCCCCATATATTGACTCTCATTGTCATATGAGTCGTGAAGCAAAAATGGTTGTACTGTAAAAGCTCGTTTGTACTGATCTGGAAAACCTCGCAGTTCTTGGATACTTTGAGAGTTAGCTGGCATATCTTTCAAACGTATGCGTTGGGTGTGCTTCCGAATATTGTTCCGATATGGCAGTTGTAACGGGAATCCAGATTGCACGATAGGCAGCTCGCTTCTTAAAACTTGTGCTGGCGGGTTTTCCTTTACCTGCCGCCTTTATCTCAAATTACGTCTTTCCTCTTAGAAGTATTCAGATGTGGAGATTGTTGTGGGCCCTTGCGTACATAAACTTTTTTGCTTTGCACTGTTATAGCCCGCGGAGAACACACACCTTTTCTGTTGGATCTCCAGAATGTGACACCTTGACCGAGTAAATTTCCATAGGACAGGAAGCCATCGATATGTAAATATGTTGTTCTTTCTTATTTTATTAATTCACTCTAATTTGATACATTTTGTAAACATTCTGTCAAAACTATGTCACATCTGAATGTTTGTTCTCTAAGTAATCAAGAAACAAGAGCAGTCAAAAATTGGAATTGGAACTTTGAGTGATTGGAAATTATTGGAACTTATTTTTATTGGAACAAATATATTTGAGCTTGATGGGCCCCAACTGGTTGATCTGCTTGCCTTCTAGTGCACCAACAGAAATAAGGTTTTCACGGAAGATTTTCGGTTATCAGATGAAACACTGTTTCTGTTGTCACTTTTAAGATCCACTTTTGATATGAAAATAAGGCTTTTTGTGTGCATTTTATAAAATATGGATTTAAAAAAATCAAGTCTTTTACAAAAAGTTGTTAACCTATTAAAACGTATTTTATCAAAAAATATGTCACCAGTGTGACTGAATTTTAGCAACGGCTAAATAACAAAAATGTGATTACCTTTCATTTTTAATGTCTTAAAAAATAAACCATACATTTAATTTGTGAAAACAACAGTCATATTCACTATTTTGTACCCTAGCAAACCTTATTTTCAATATTTTATTGAACCAAACCCTAATCTTCATAATGCTCATCAGTATCCTTTCGAATTCGTATGAGAAAAATATGGTTACTTTAACGTCTTATCCCATGTGGCATGTGGCACTGTCCAGGATATGATACGCGGCGTATTTCAATTTTGTTTTTTCTTGAAATATATCAACGAGGCATATAAAAGCAAAGTTGGCAATGCTTTGTACATCAGTCATTTGCACATTTTGATGTAATGTACAGGTGGTGAACCTCCGGCATTTTAGGAATACCCCAGAACTCGCGGTTTTAACCCAGCCCTGCATTCATATTTTTCGTGAAAGTTATATATGTGTGAAAATACTTTGTCTCTGTGTAATTTAGAGTTCACATGCAATATTGCATATGTGGCGTCGTTTCTTCACCATCATGTTGCATTTCTAAGATAACTTCAAGGCAAAAGGAACACTAATGCATCTTAAAATTTACAACAATAAAAAAGAATTAAATTTTTAAGAATTTTTATAAATATGCCTTAGGTATCTTATTTTGTAAATATATTTTAATACTATTAACAGTTAAAACATTCAATATGTTTTAAAAGAAAAAGCACGTTGTAACGATGACAGAACAGTTCACAATATTTTCCTATAGAGAATAAAGAAGAATGTTTCCTATACAGTGTAAAGTTGCTGATTTTAATTTATTGATATAGTAAATACGGATTCTTAAATGCAATGCGCTACCATAGATGTCGCAAGACTAGTCTGTATCTTCGAGCTTGTCCGGATTGGGGCGGTGCCCCGCAAGGGGGAAAGAAACCTACAAGCCGTCGTGTGCGTCGGCAGCGATTCGTACGTAGCAACAGTTGAAGAACGCAGCCACCTACCACCATACAACTCGCACCACACTTACGGCACTAACGTCCTAAATGGTTACCCTCTCAGAGAGCTCTCAGAAGTGCTTGGAGACCCCTTGCCGCACGCTTTGAGGTAGGGTGGCCAACGTCCAAAAACTCGGCCTCCCTCGCGGAGATGTAATTACCACTTTCCCATTCACACAGGATGGCGCCCTCGCGGTATCTTTTCTAGTGATATCAGCCGATTCGTCTCTCCGAGTGGTGATTTTCTATATCTTCAAACGGTGAAATTATTTTCTTTCTCTTTCCTCTTTATGTTTTTTGTCTCTCCTTTTATCCCTCGGCTCTCTCCATCCAGAAAAATAATGTTAATTGTAAATAGTAGATTATTAACAGCTCATTTATTATATATAATATATTAGCAGTTATTATATATAACTCCAGTGATAAGTTGTATATAATATATGACAGCGAAAACAATTAGGGTTTTTTTTGATGATTATTCCATTCCGTATTTCGATGTCACAACTCAATGTAATGGAATCCTAACATGTATATTTGAACGAGCTGTAATGAAAAACAATAATTATAATAATAATTGCAATGTGAAATTCAATCAGTTTTTTAATCTCTCATTTGTGATATAAAAGTTAATTCCAGTGTAACATTGTCTGTGACACTAAGTGAACAATGTAATTTAATTTTCTTTCGCGGTGTGAAATAACTTCCATATTAAAGAGATAATCTGAGATTTACAAAAGCTTTTTTTACACCTCGAAAAAGAGCCTATTTTATTATTGTATAGTGAGGTTAAACTTCGATTTTATGTGATCTTTTAACGTATGAAGAATTTTCCTCGAGATAAACGTTCTTATTTCTAATTTTTATTTCATTCTTTCAATCAAACAAGTGAAGGAAAATACAGATATCTCATGATCTTTTATTCTTTAATTCTCCCATCTAGTGCTGATGACAGACGGTAGAAGAATTAAATTCATAGTTCAAATTAAGGGGAGACGCTGTTAGTTTGCAACGTTGCCATTTTCGAAGGAAAGGAAGAGGAGCGGCGAAGCAGCCACCGCAAAAAGACATTTTGAACTTGGTACAAAGAGATTTTGAACTTGAATGACAAGTTCGAAACACGCCATGTTGCAAATTCCTTCGCAGAAAACTGTAAGAAAACCATACAGCCTCCAACAGGCGAAAAATTTTAAGTATTTCTTCCTAAAACTCAAAAATGTTTCGGTAACACATAAGACAAAATTACCGAAAAACAACTCTGGGGAACATTATTTTCCCCATAATATTGTATTATTGTGATAAAACAACGTTTCGCCATTTTGAATACTTCAAGAATTATTTATGGTGTCAACACTTGATGTGATGCCTTGTACAGTATAATACAATATCCCTGAAAATTTACCCAATATAAAGAGTTTTTCAAGATTGACGAGCATGCAAGCTGTTGTATTCGTCTGCAATCTACTGTGCATCACCAATTTCACGGCGCTATCTTCATAGCGGAAACGCCATGTAAGAAGTGGCCGTTCTGATGTTGGCCATGCACTCAGAATACCACGCGCATCTAAAGTAAATTGACGTATTTTATCGCGCGGTAACTCTCTTGTAGAGGCGTTCGCGGGTCCTCTATCGCGACGGTCCTAGGGGTGCCTCTAAAGCGCTCTTATCGGCTCTCTGCGAGCGCCCTCTACTCGCCCTCTTGCTGTGTCATATCGACCCCGATCAACAACTCTTGAGAGCGCCCTTCTTCTTTTTAAAGCTTCGCATGTAAAAGTTGCTCTTTGGACCTTCTTTTGTGAGAGACACAAATCGTTCGGGGCATTTTTGTTAGCCATCGGTTGTTTTGTGTTGTCAAACATTTTCTGTAGTGGAGCTTTAAATTGACATACAATATTCAAAGAATAAAGAATACAACTGAATAACATTCGTTTGTAGACCCTCTGAGACACTAAAGGGCTTTGGTTTTTTTATGCAGAAATGACTTTCAGATTTGTACAAAATTTTCATAATAAAGGCATTTTGTGAAAACGTTGCTCGATGTACAGAATCATTTGTGTAAATACAAGTATCGTTGTAGTATAATTGATAATATTTAGGAAATGTTATTACAAAACTTTCCTAACCATGATCAACATTAAAGATGGTTAATTCTCATTTTAGCTATGTCGGATAGAAATAAAATACAGATCATTACTCGTTCAACTTAATTTTTATCACCTTTCATAGTCATTTATGAGAGATGTCGCCAATACACACATCCTTTCTCTCTAAGACATAACAATGCCCTCCAGAATTTCTGGAAGCTTTACTCCTGGTCTTCGGAATCTATACCAGAGTCTATGTGCCGCTAAATTGTCAGTGATTAAGTTATATTTTAAACATTAACACACAGCAAATCCAACGATAATTAACACGACATTGAAATATCGGGTAGGTGGACAATGACAACCAAATTCTTTGTAGTGTAACATTCGGGTAGCATTTTGAGCTTAGAGGTTATTAACTAGTCTTCTCAATTTACAATGAATTCCTCTGACAAAACTTCATGGACACTAACATTGCAAATAAAAGCTGGACGAGTTTATAGCGTTTGAATTATATTCTTAATAATGATCTAAACGTATGTTTATTTTGCCAAGCGACTCCTTTAATTGTATATTTAATACAATGATTAAACATGTATTTAGAGGGTTCGCAGTCTTTTGTCTCTGAATTTTTTGTCGATGCATGCAAACGTAACGATTTTTTCCATGACAATGAATATAAAATATTAGTTTCATTTCAAGAAATAGCAGGATGTCAAATCACTGAAGAGCGGTGATGTTCTATTTATAAAGGCTACGTATGTCAGGTTGGTAAATTAGTCCCAGTGAGGACCAACATTCACGAATTCTAATTCCCTCCTTTCATAAATGTCGTATCCACACGTGTGGACAGTTTTTTTTCTACTTTTTTACTCTCTGGCGGTAAGTTGAGTTTTATGCCCATTGTCTTTGCGCGTTCAACAGTACCAATTATTTCGACAGTCAGCAAAACCTCATAGCACACATTTCAAAGCATTCATTTCACTCCTGTAGTCTTCAGGTACCCTATTCATATTTTCTCCGCACTGAAATATTCGCCACGCTTCCAGCCCCACTGGCTGTTTCATTCAGCCACAATAGGCGCGTGTTCGTATTTTCCTCTCGAGATGAAGCGCATTAGGGCGGAGTTCCCCACGAGGAAGTCGCACGCACGCGGCGCCTTCCAGCACTCGCGGCCATTTTGTGAATTACGCACGGGTCGCGGCAGGCGAAACAGAAAATTATTTACATACCTAGCGGTGGAGAAATTGGGCGGGCGGGCGGCGCGCTTTTAAATGTAGCGCAGCGGCGCGTAGTTGGCAAGCGAATTAGCCCCGCCGAAGCTCTCGCCTCCGCGGTAATTCAATTCGAGCGCCCCGGGGGCAGGCGCGGCCCGGCGCGGCTCGGCGGGACGGTCCGCGGGGAGGAGGGATATGGGAGGCGGCCGAGGGTGAAGAGGAGAGGAGTGGTGAGGGAAGGGAGAGGAAACCAGGGGTGAAGAAGACGGAGAAGAGGATGAGGAAAGAGGGGAGAGTTGTCCGAGGGTGAAGAGGGAAGGAGAGGTGAGGTAGGAGCAAAGGTGGTTGGAGGCAAGATGGATAAATGGGTGAGGAGGGCCAGGAAAGGCGACTGAGAGTGAGGAGACGAAAGGAGAGGGAAGAGGAGAGAGGCGTCCGGGGATGAAGAGAAGAGAAAATGTTTGGGAGGGACAAGGTGGTCGGAGGAGAGAGGGACAAGAGAGGCACCTGGGGTTGAAGTGGGGAGGCAAGGGAGAGAGGGACAAGGTGCATGTAGAAAAGATGAGTAGAGGAAAGAGGAGGGGCAAGATTGGCGTCTTTGGATGAAGAAGTGTGGCAATGTGTGGGACGATAAATGGGGGGAGGGGAGAGAAGTGAAAGGAAGGGTGTCTTGGGGTGAAGAGAAGAGGAAATGTGAAGGAGGTAAGAGGAGGGGAAAGAGTAGAGTCCAAGGGTGAAAAGGATGAGAAATGTGAAAGAAGAGAAAGTGGGAAGAGGAAAAGGATGCAAGGAGCATGGAGCCGCGTGGAAATGTGAGGTAGAGAAAGGATGGATGAGAGATGGAAAGAAGAGGCGGCCAGGAGGGTGGAGGGGCGAAGGAAAGGATGGAGAGGAGAGAGACGGCAAGGGTTGATTCATTAACTCATTGATTGTTCACAGGCGCGTCAACCGCTAAGATTATTATTCACGATGTTTTATCACGAGAGATGGCGGTGATTTTATCGCGCTGGATAGCGAGATCCGGTGCTGACCTACACGCCAGAGTGCTGTGTTTTCTCTAACCAGGTATCTCTTACAAGTCCCACCTCAGCCGGCACAATCGCTAAGCTCCCGACTGATCTCCCGACATGTATGGTAATGTATTGCATGTAATTGTAAATATTTGTAAGGAGTGAGAGTAGGACAAGGAAGAAGAAAGATTGCGCGCGGTCCGTGGCTCGTTTGGTAAGTTCCAGTATTCGCCTAATGTTGATTGGACAAACCACAAAAAAGTACTGATCAGAGCAGTTGGTCGCTAGAATTCTCCCACTCAGTGGCTGAAGAGATGGCCAGGAGGGTGGAGAAGAGAGAACACTGAGGAACGGAAAAGGGGTGGGAGGGACGGAGGAGAGATGGTCATGGTTAGGATACTTTGATGTGTATTGTTGCACGCTCGCCGTGGGCTGGATGAGGTGGTCAGATGATTTGGAGGATGGTAAATCGACCGTTCAGACGGCATAGCACAGGACAGGACTTCGAGTGCGAGTCTGTGTGAATAGGCGACTAAGAGTCAACAGTTGCCTTGGTGCAGTCATCCGTTATCAGCTACTGGTTCAAACGTTCCATGTATTTCAAACCTAATATGGCGAAACTCATCTAATATTAGTTCTATTAATCCGGCGAAAGTGATACCTACATTTGCTGCACACTCGCCGTAGGTCGTCAAATGAGTTTGAGGATGGGGAGTCCCCGGAATGGACTATGGAGCTTATGTTGCGGTGGTGTCCGCCACGTCGAAACGCGCGGCAGAAAGTTGGCGCGACGTGACGTCTGCGACGTGTACCGGAGCGGCAGACCAGCGAGTGAGCCGGCCAACCAGGAGCGGGCAGCCGTCGAGCGAAGCCTCTGCTAGGAAGCGAGGCTACGGCGCGCGGGACTATATAGTCGGCGGCCGGCGGTGGAACGGGGTGAACTAAGTGAACGGTGAATTAGTGTGCCTCGTGAGTTGGATAGTAGTTAAGTGTTGACCCGGCAGTGTGATATTCGTATTCGTTTTCGTATTTGAACATTGTGACCCGGCTGGAACGTGGACATCTTTTGTACTCGTACTAATGGAACTTTGTATACTCTCTTTGGCTCACGGAATTATTTATATTTGGTTGTAAGTCGGATTGACTAAGAAATAAACAAAAACTTTGTTATTGTTATCGTGGTATTTTCAATACATAACAGCTTATGAACGGTAGTTACTAATAGAGTGCAAGACGGCTTAACTATTCGATTGATAGTGAAGTGGAAAGCTCCACGTTATGGTCCAATGGAAAGCTCAACTTTATGTTCAGTATATTCGCAAAGAAGTTGCTTCAAGCAGTATGGCGTGGCGTTTATGAACCGCCTTGGTGTATCGTTTTGTGCTCGTTGGCCACAGTAGATGAAATCGTGGATAGACGATAAGTTCAGACGTCCTCCAGTCGGATAGCGTGTGGGTTCAGTGGAGTTCTTCCAATGAATGCAGATAGTGGCATTGATGCCTCGTCATTCGTTCCGATATGTCCACAGTGAATGTTGAGTTGCAGTTTATTCACTCACTCGCGCCCAATATATTGCCGTTTTCTAATGAATACCCTTGTTCTTCGACATTCAAATGTCTACGATCAACGTGTATATACACAGGTCGTTGACCATGTAGATCGGCCTAGTGATTGGAACGCGCCATACAGGGTTGATTTACTTGGAAGTTGAGATGATGCCTCCAGTGACGGATACAAGGAGAAAGGAACAGAGTTATTCAATAGGGAGTTTCATTAAGACTTAAATTTTTGGCACTGGATCTCCCGATTGGTTAACAATGTCCCCCTCTCCTTCCAGCTCGTGACCTTGAAGTGCAGCTACATTTCAATGAGAGTATAATCTTGGGTATCTGTTGTACCGACAGGCGATACGTGTCCTCTCTGCCGCAGCGGTCGGCAAAACTGCGCTCAAGAACGCAAGTCACGCTAGAGGCAACAGAGAGCTATCTTTGTCTCCAGGCGTTTTCGAGCGTTGACAGGGACAGTGAGAGTCCGATCCGGTGGCCGAGATCGCTACGGCAGCAGTGTCGTAACCATCTTGGACCGAAGGGTCGCGGGATCGAGTCTCACCCCGGACATGGTTGTATTTGTGTTTGTCCTTTCACCCCTTATCATTACCATATCGTTTCATTTTTATAGTTACCATACCGTTAACTCCAATAGTGGTCGCTAATGACCTAGACGTTCATGCGACTTTTAAATAAAAGGGACAGTGAGTGCAAATATTGAACACAGCGTCCGTGTTTGAGTCACCGAGAAATGTGCCTCACGTGGAAAGCGTATAGCCGTCAAGAGAGCTTTGCAACCAATGACAATCTTCCTGTAGACTCTCCTATTAGGCCGTGTCCTGCGTGAGCTGCAACCGGCGGCGGCGACAAACGATAGCTTGCGTCAGCTTCAAGCGACAAGTTGCGATGCCGCGCGACAGAGCGCGTGGTGTCCTACGTAAGCGATAGGAGGCTGCGACAGCGGCAGTCGAAATGTTTCGAATGGAACATTCAAGACTTTTGTTATGTTCAACAAATTCTCAACAGATATTCACTCTGTCAGTTAGTAAGAAGTTTAATTCATTCTCAACAGAACCCCGTAAAATAAGACTAACTATCTGCAATTATTTCAACAGCTCTGCCTGTTTAGTTTCAAGAGAAACCTAACCTCATTTACTTCTCCAGGAGTACTAGTCTATAATACATTTTGATGTATGTACTACGCAATATAATTATCATCTGACAAATTCAATAAAATAATATATAATATAATTTAATAAATAAAAACAAACTTATTTATTATTTTCAGTGCATTCGCCACTTCCTTTCAGAAATCGCTGATCACTTGCCTCACAATTCCCTTGTATTTTTCACATGTTCAGTTCACATTCCGTTGTATCGCCATTCGACATTTTTGAAATGGACACGGCCTTATGCTTTTTGCCCACTGTCGTGCTTATATAGTACCGTGCTTCTGAACTAAACATTTTCCTTGGCATAAATGTATTGAATCATCTCAAAGATCACGTTTAACGCATGCACGTTGTTGTAAATACTGTACAACGATCTTACTCTGAAGAAAGCATTGAGAGAAAACAATTAATCTAAAATGAACGAGGCATTTGTAGAGGCGTATAAAAACGCGCTTCAAATTTGCATTTGCAATTTTTTTACTTTGTATGATAAAAGTGTGCTTAACTGCATGCTATCAGAAAGTCATGTAAACATTTATTAGGCAGCTCGGGCGAAATTCCACTGCCATCCCACTGTGAAGCCCATCTCGACGACAGGGTTTAGCGCGGGTTGCCTCTTGTGACGTCACTGCCTACGTCACGTTTCCCCACCACCGCCCTGTGGGGTTGCACGGTCAGAAGATTAATTGAGAACCTACTCACCGTGATGCCGTGTGAGGGGCGCGGTCGCCTCGTCACTCTTTTCGTTCCAACTTGGAGCGTTCCGACTGGCTGAGGGCTGACCGGCCACGGAGGCGAGGACGCACAGCGAGGACGGGAAGGGACATGGAGGGCAAAGTTGCCCAGAGTGAGATGTGGGCAGAGGGCCGCGCATGGATCGTTGCTTCGGTACTTCGTCATCCGTTTCCGATGTGTGTGTTGAACGCGGGGTTGAACTCACAGGAAATGAACCCGGGAGTTACTCCCCGAGTGGAAGCTTATGAGCCTCACCACGGCACACCGACGTTTATTCACCACTCCGGCACACCACCTGGTTGTAGTGGCTCAGGGGCAGGGAAAAATACATGGACGCAAAGGGTACCCGCGGATAAGATGGTAAAAAGATCCCCTAAAGCAAACCGACAGGGACAACGGCAAAGAAACCTTTCAAAAATATTATTTTTATGTTAAAATTATAATGTAACCACTCATAAGTCATTTGGTCAAGGGGAACGTTTTACCATCTCATCCGGGGGTACCGTTTGGTTCACGTAAACTTCGAGAGGAAGATAACCAATTTAGCTAGAGCAGTGGTCGCCAAACTTAGGATCTTTTGAGCAATCATACTTTTTTAGATCCTATTGTGAGCTACCGTAAGGAACCAAAACAGAAATAACATTTTGCCCAAAACTATCCACATTTGCAATCTGATGTACTCCCACAAAATGTACCGATTACCTCAAGTTCACACAATCAACTATAATATTTGCAGCGACAGTTGCGCGGAATTTTGCCAACAGATGTTTTCGTAAATTATCTGACTGTTGTTGGTGGATAACTTCATGTTAGACATGCTGAGATTGACGCCGTGAAGAAGATTGACGGTATGGCAATCAGTGCGCTAGATATTCAGGTTTCAACCGCTGTGATAACACCCTCCGTAACGTTGAGATTCCATCATTCCATGATTAATATCCATTTAGAATTAATAACAAAAAAATAATTATTCGGCCTCATGCCCTAAATGATTTTTTCATATTTGGGTATGTTAATCAAACATATTTTAATCATAGTCGTACTCCTTTCCCCACTACTGGTTAATGCACGACTGAAAAAGACATCTGATTAAGTCCTCAACCCGCAGAATTTAACCCAGAGTAATTGAGTTGAAATTTATCGTTTCTTACTAGTTATGCCTAAAATTTACTTGAATCAGGCATAAACTATTTCTACAAAGAAAAATTCGAAAATTTGGAGGTAATTAATTACAATATCGCCAAATAAGTTAACTGCAGAAATGCTAATTAAACATTCAAGAACATTTTAAAGTACCTTTAACAAGTTTATTAAGGGGCTAGCTGTCGTGGCCCTGCGCCCCGGCACTTATAGTAGTAGTGTAGCAAATAAATGTTTGTCACAGACAATACATTCTCGTAGTGTAAGTAAACGAATACAATAGGAACGATTAAATTAAGCGCAAATTAACGCTCGAAGAGCAAATAACAACTACTAGGAGGTGGTATCGCCGCTCATCTCGACAGTATCTCATCAGTAAGAATATATCGCAGTGAGAACATATTACTCATCTGTATATCAATATTAATGGCAGCGTTACGGAACGGGGCGGTTCCCGAGTTGGGTAGCTCATGAAATAGGAAGGACACTTTACGTTCCGTGATTCCACGAAGAAAGCGAAGAATATTCGGGATGTAGGGCACACAAAGCATATAATATCAAGAGCTCATGACATAACCACTATTACTAGGAAGAAATAACAACCAAAAACAGCGATTTTTTGTTATTGGTGCATTTAATTAGTCGTCATTGACTTAAGAGTTACTTCTACATGTTTAACTGAATAGGAAAGGACTTTGTTGCGATGGTAAACGATACAACGATAGGACAGTTCACATTCGAATAATGTAATGAGATGTAAAGAATATAGAAATGAAGCAAAAATTTGTAGTGAAAGACAAAGAAAGATGTAAAAAGATTAAAGAAGTAAGAAAGAAGAAAGAAAGAAGAAAGTGGAAAGAAAGTTGATGATGATGTTAATGATAATAATAATAGTAATAATAAGAAGAAGAAATAAATAAAGAGAAGACACAGATTGATAATGTAGCAGTCGCCACGCGTGGGGCAAGGGGTAGTAAATAACTCCGCGCGTGGTGCCTCTGGGCGCGAGCAGCTGCAGAGGTGGGCACGGTGGCGCGGCACAGAGTTTTGTCCCGGCGCGTGGGGCTAAAGTGTGGCCCTCGTAATTTGAATCCAATTTAACGGAAATTAGCCTCGGGCTCCTCGCCGGCGCCGACGCGCCGCCCCTCTCCCACGCGCCCCCACCGTCCCGCGCCCGCCCCACCCCGCCCATGCCCTAGTGCCGAACGCCGCTGTCCTCGATGCCTCCTCTGCTTTCCACGCGTTCACCCCGCGTCGTGCACGCCTCTCCCAACGCCCTTCCCAACGCCCCTCCCAACGCCCCTCCCAACGCCCCTCCCAACGCCCCTCCCAACGCCCCTCCCAACGCCCCTCCCAACGCCTCTCCCAACGCCCCTCCCAACGCCCTCCCAACGCCCCTCCCAACGCCCCTCCCAACGCCCCTCCCAACGCCCCTCCCAACGCCTCTCCCAACGCCCCTCCCGTAGCCCCACCCCGCCTCGCGTCCGGCAGCCCCTTCCGCCGCCCCTCCCCCGCCCCTCCTGCGTTCTCCGTACCTGCGATGTTTTCACAGAATCCTCTGACTGCCACCGACACCACGATGTTCGCAAGCTCTAGCATATTGCCCTCTTCTCATTAACGCCATAGTCCGCGCAATTCCACATCTCTAATTAACCTCCGTATCCTCACCACTCCCGCCACTCTTACTTCCTTAGCGTCTTTTTTATTTACTACTTTAACCAACCTTGCAACACCTCCATCCATCCTCGCTACTCCCACCATCCACATCCTCGCTACTCCCACTATTTGCGTCATCCCATGGGTTGAGTTCAGTTCAGGGTCCGCATGACCATTGTCTCTGCAGCGACCCTGATTAGGAAGTTCTAGGGTTCGAGTACCGGCTGATTTTCAATCATAGTCACAGAGCTAGGTCGAACTCATGCGCTGTCCAAAGGAGAATTAGAGGGGCTAGCTACTCTGATCGGTAGTTTTCCGTGGTTTATCTGATCAATACATGGCTTACACTGAAGCAGTACCCTAGCGACGGGCCGCAGGCTGCCGTGCGATTTCTCCTTTCTCTTCACTAACCTAGCCTGTCCCCCCATACATACACACACATACGTGTACTACCACTTATGTCGGGAGACCAAACGTATACTTCGGGTTTGTCCCGATTAGTACTGGTGAAGATTTCTGGAGTGGGCAATCCCCTCTAGCCGACGTGAAGGTTGTCGCTGCTTCTTATCGTCCAGCGAGGTAGGATCACCTCCCAGGAATTCACATTCGTTACCCAAACGGAACTAATGACTTCTCGGCAGTTGACGTACCCGAAACTACTGACTAGCTTTCGGACACTTCATGTGACCAAAAACAACAGTCACTCGAGCAAGCACTCAATTATTACATCATTACAGATGATTTCCAACACGCCCACTACTCCTTCTCTATCTTTGTCACTCAAAATCACCGCCTCTTCCTTCTCTCATTACATTTTCATCCTCGTCAATATGACGATTTCTGTCTCTCTCACTAATTCCATCACTCACATCATTCTGCCATCTTCGTCAATCCCGTCAACCCACCATTCCCTCACCGCTTCATTCACACCACCCCATATCGCTATCTTCATCACATATCCTCCCACTCCACTAAGCCAATCAACTCCCTCTTAGCCATCCCTCGAATTCATCCACCCCTCCATCACCCCCACTCCACAATCCCCATCACGAACCATTCCCGGTGTTCTTGCCACCTTCTCATACCGCCTCTCTTCCCATTCATCTTCTCACTCATAACCGACAACCCTCTCTGTTTCTGGCGTATACGTTACGGGCACCCACACCAACCTCACTAATGTTTTACTCATGTCTCTTTTCTTTGTCTCCACTTCGCCATCTCCTTCACTCCTCGTGCAGCTTCTTCCACCTGCTCATTTCGTCTCCTCAAAGCGTTTTACATCTACTGAAGAGCACATCTCCATCTAAAATCATTGCCCTGCCGGTCCGTCCTGTCGCACCTGTGACCCGACATCCAAGCAATTTTACTCTCACACCTTTACCTTACCTCTTTGGGGCATTTTAAACTTCCAATATTTCCACATGCTCTCTCACGGCCAGTTAAAGCTGCACTATTCCATCCCCACCCCACGTTTCGAAGTTTCACATTTGCTCTCTCCCAGTACTGTTCCTGTTGCATTAGCATTCTCGCTTCCGTAGACATGTGACATTTCCAGACCATTTGACTCATGCAGGTAAAGCAACCCACGCGACCGAACACCTCTGCCCTCTGCGTACCTATCATCTGACGCCAGCGGCATCTGGTGCTTTGCCCACCGTAGGTTAGCAGAGACCTTGGATTCAACTTTCGCTGGCCGTTATTCGGCGTTCGAGTATTCTAGCGGTCTTTGGTGGCATCTATCAATTATTTCAAACATAAATAATGAAAGCTACTCGATGCAAATACTCACTGCGAGATAGAATATGGTTTGTGTCTGTCTGAAACAAAGTGATCGGCGTACTGAACGGCGAAACAATTTTTGCTACGAATTTCTAATATTGATATTGTATAAAACAAATAGTGAAATGCCCAACCTCTAAACATGCTAGAGTAAATATATGTACTTATAACTTTGAAAAGAACTTATGTACCTGAGGAGGTGAACACATCTGTTCATGAACGTAGTACTCGAAAACAAAAGATTGAGATAGATAAGATAGAGTTATTGAGAAAGATATTATTTTAAAATAAATTTGTATATTACCATTTATTTGGCATGCAAACTTCAGGCAAATATCAGATAGATACCAAGGATAAAATATCACTGATTAAATTCTTATCGTACTATTAGTCAATATAAAATTATGTTTGGACATAAACAATTTTCTCTTAATTACAATAATCTGTTTTATTTTAATTGATGAAAAATTTATTTAAATAAGTAATACAGAAAATATGATAAATGAAACATTGCCGAGAAAAAACATTGTTGTACAAAATGTATTATCAACAAATGAAACACAATGAATTATCTGTGTTTTACGCCTAATTTTCATGTGAGCGCCGCACTTGCCTACGAAATACTATGTAACACGGGTAGGGTTAACCTCCCGTTTCCACAGCCCACCACATCACTTTCTGGCTCCTGCCCTTCGACCGTGCCCTTTGCTCTCCGCATTTGTAGGCTCAAGTCTCTCCCGGGAGTCGAGTCGCATCACCCTGTCATCTCTCTCACTCGTTTCCCGGTTAATCCCCTTTTGCTCTTAGTCTTCCCAGAAGGCACCGTGCTCTGCTTCGCGACTGGTGTTACAGGAGGGAAGAGGAGGAAGAGGGGGAGGGAGCGATGTAATTAAGCCCGAATTCAAAAGTAACGCAAATACGTGCTTTTGCACGAGTCGAGGGATGACTTGAGACCACATCTTGGGAGATCTCTATGTCACGTGAACGAGGATCGGGGGGAAAATACTGGTTGTTTTGTGGTTTGATTATAGGTTTAGTTTTCTGGGTCTTTTTCCTTGAGATTTTAAATTTCGACAGTGCTTCAATAAGTAACTCACAAGTTTTTTGAAAAGAAATTGAAAATGGATTTATTATAGTAGTTATAAAATGGATTTACTATTATAGTAGTGTACAGTTTGGATCATAGAAATGACCAGAACTTGTACACACTCACGAGAAAAGTGTAATCGAGCTATCCCCTCGCAAATGAGCTGTAATACCCAGAATACACACGAGCTGGGACGTATCGACGACAGAGGAAGCAGAGTTAGGAATGTTCGACGGCGAGATGGAAACGTAATCGCCCAGCCTTCCGCATCATCCCCCTTGTTCGTCCCAGAGAGTTTTGTTATGGGCCTAATCCCCCGCCCCTCCAGAATTACTCGCACTTCTGTTCCATCTACAAAACGAGTGCTAATAATATAATTTAGGCCTTGCCCTTTTAAGTAAACCTGACATCATCTCAGATACGTAAACCCCGTGTTGGTAATCTATATACTTCCGCTTTAAAAATTTAATTTTTAAATAACATTAAATTTATAATTTAAGATTTACGATGAAATATTGTAGGTATCTTTCAATACATATCAATTGGTCATCAAGTCATGCCAAACCTCCACACTTATTACTTCTTCGTGTCAATCATATTATACTTACCTTCACACAATCTACCCCGTTATGCTCTTCCTCTTATTACTTGCATCTCCGTTGCGGCCGCCATGGGTATTAATTTCGCGGCTGCCGGCCGCTGCCAGCCGCCCGGCCGCTCGCCACAAAGACCTAATGCCCTGCGCCGACGCGTAATTACTTTTTAATTGGATGAGCGTCGCGGCCGCCTTTAACGCAGTCCGCGGTTCTGCGTTAAGCTGCGGCGCGATTTCCGTGGCCAGCCGCACGTCACCGCGCCGCCGATTCGGAGCGCCGCTTCCCAGCTGTCGGATTGGGGCTGCGATCTCGTGTCCTAGCCCCACGAACACAAGATGTTTCAGAATACGTTACAAACTTCTAGGACAAGTCGAGGGATCGATGATGACCACTTTGTAACAATGAGCATGTAGTCGGAAATTCCATGTAAAAAAGTTACGTATGTGACTTTTGATCTAATTACGCTATTCTACAGTATTTTTTGTAATAATGCATGTTCCCGAATTGACGTTTTGCGTTGAGTTTAACAGTGCAATTCTTTTTTTCCCCTATCATGTCAGGTTTTTGAGAAAATTAAGAATATATTTTTCATGAAAGTCCCGTTTATATCCGACTATATAGCATGGGAAGTATCTAATGTTTCAGTCTGATTACAGCATTTTATGTGATTTATAATTTACACCAGTTTGAACGTGCTCTAGACAAAGACAGTGAGTGTTTCAAGTAGTGCATATGTGATGTTTATCACATAATGACTAGATAAGCTGAACGCAAGTGTTTTTACTGTGTCGTTTGTGGACGTGGCTATGAGAAAAACACTGGTGGTGATTGTGAAACCGGAGACTGCATTGAACCCCTTGGATCTCTCTAGACTGGAACATGGTCGATACAAAAACGTTCAGATGAAGAAAAATAAAATATGAATAAAAATTCAAATAAATAAATATATACATACGATAATATAGTAGAATGTGAATTATGTATTATCAGGTCCTGATTTCTGGCGGAACGGCATTCCGGTACCTCCGAAATAATTATTAAATAAAATGAAAATATATAGAACTATTTCTATTCAATTAATAATTAATTTAATAGGGGTGCGTTTCGGAATCTAAAATTCCATTAATTAAGCACTGTGTATAGTACACATTGATATTACGATGAGGCTGCAACCTTGCGGTCAGCGCCTAATTCACGTGGGCGGCCCTGCGCACGCCATTTGGGACGCCCGGAAGCTGTGGATGACCCAATTCATATGGGGGTCATTTCACCAGCATGAGTTTCTGAGCTTGGGGTATTCCTGAATTTGAGAAGATATGAGGAGCGAAGACTCAAAACTACATGAGTTAATGATTGAAACAGCATTACCAGACGGACAAATGCTCAGTTTATTTAATGAATTTTAAATTATGAAAACTCTCCTTACTTAAACTAAGGGCATGTACTTATCATTTATGAAATCTCGCTTTTTATTTGAAGTCGTAGGCTTCCGCGGCCAGAGTCATGTAAATGATGTTGGCTGTCCAGGTGACGCCGCGTCGAAGGCTGTGTTGCCGACGTTTTGTCGACGACCATCTTGTCGTGGTCTTCCTCAGGGTTCACCTGGACAGCCAAGATCATTTACATGACTCTGGCCGCGGAAGCCTTCGACTTCACTTAACACGCCTCTACGGGGAGGAAATTTATAAATCCACCAAAATATTCGGCAAGTAAGGCACAACATCCCTGAGGAAGACCACGACAAGATGGTCGAAACGTCGGCAACACAGCCTTCGACGCGGCGTCACCTGGAGAGCCAAGATCATTCGCTTTTTATTTCATCCCCTCTGATTTTATTTTGACGTTTCACTAATTAAACATTATGTTTCGTTGATAATTGCAGCTCATTTGTTAACATCAAGCGTCTTTGCTTCTTGAGCGACGTCAATGCGGTTACCTTTCAACAGCTCTGTTCCTTTAGGGAAGGCCTTTGGCTAGTGACTCGCGCCAGCGCACGCGTCCGGCCTGGCTGGCAGATGGAAAGCGCCTCGTTCCTCTCTCCGTCGCCCAGTGCACCGTCCGTTGGATTGGACGGCCGTACGCCAACGCCGTCGCCTGCGTGTGTTGGGAGTTGGTGGTGAGGGACCCGATCGCGAAGTATAAAGGTGCCCACAGACCGACGCGGAAGACCCGCAGCCTACGCGGATTGGCCGCAGCGGAAGTTCCGCGTCACATGTTGCCTTATGAGCACGTTTAGACCTGCGCGGTAGGCGAGCGTCGCGGCAACCGATTGGCAGCGTTTAATCGCCGGCGAAATTTGTAACGCAACCAGACGCGTTTCTTCCGCTGCAGCTCGAGTTTCGTGGAAGTCCGCCCGTGTCCGAAAGTCTTCTCTTCCCTCTGGGTCGAGTGACCTTGCCAACCGTCACCCAACGCGAACTCATAATTGGTGCTCCGGTGTGAAAGGTCCCGCGAATTCCGCGGCCGCGTCTAGCTCGGAACTTTCCGCGCCGGTCTGTGGGAGCCTTAACGATGGTGATGCGGAATCCGCAAGCACAATATTGGGAGTCACACGCCACCGATGAATCAAGAAAAGACTAATTCGGGACATATGAGCTGTGAAATTAAAGTTCATTAAGTATAATGACAACTTTTGCACTAGGTTGTTCTGCAAACATAGTATTGAAACAGAGGCACTTAAAGGTCACGAGATGGAAGGAAGTGGGGACATTATCAACCAATCAGGAGCTCCGTCCAGCTCGTGACATTGAAGTGTCACTATGTTTAAATAGGGATGTAAGAGGAATCATCACTAACTCGGTTCTTTCTAGTAAGGCGTCTCATTCGTGACTCTGACACTATTTGGCGATACGTTCTTGCTAGCTTCCCATTTATCACGCTTCTGTCTCCCTTATCTCTGGACTATTCAATCTTGATCTCTAAATTCATCTATTTGTTATCTTGGCGTTCTCATGGATGCAAGATTAAATTGGCTCAGTCACATCTCGTCCAAACTAATTGAAGACAATAGGTTAGCTATTTTACATCCGATTCTCAACCGCAATTCATCTAAAAAATTTCATTCCGTTTTAACTATTTACAAATGTATTCTTCTTCCGATATTAACTTATGCATGCCCTGTATGGATTTCAGCTGCCCCAACCACATTCAATAATTTACAAATCTTGCAAAACAAAATCTTGAGAATAACATTAATAGCCCCCTGGTTATTCAGCAATAAAGCACTTCACAACCATATTGCAATAGAACCGATTACTTCCTTTATTAGGAATATGGCTCATAATTTCTTCAAATGTTTGAATCATGTACAAGAAGCAGTCATTTACGAAATAGGAACTGATACACCGCCTCTTTCTCGCTTAAGAAATATTCTCCCATTTGACATTTTCCTTCAATACCTCTCCGACATGAGATAAGTTAAGAACCATTTCTTGAATTTCCTTGCCTTTCCAATCGTATTTCCTCTTAACCCTGTCATCGCTCGCTAACGAAATTTCCTCACAATAACCTTGATTGCATAACCTAATGAAATCACTATCAGGGAGGTGACACGAAGTTACCCCCTTCACACTTTGCTGGTACAAAGTTACTCGGCCATTCAACTGAAGAGCCTTACGACTGAACGTGGTACTTCAATGTAAAACAAAATTATTAAACGATCGCTTATGTCCATCTCCTCTTCTCCTGTCTCACTGGAAGTCCTCTCCCTACTACCAATTTCTATTTTATTTCAGACTTCTTTTCTCCAACTTTCTCCACCTTTTCACCATTTTATTTTTCTTGTTCAAGTTATGTGTCTTGTTCAAGACCCTGCCGGAATCGTGTTATTATTTGCCGGAATACAAGATTGTTCTAGAACATTAGTGTCCCTTTCGACAAGATATTCGCGTTCCACGTGACTTGAGTTGGAGAGCCACAATAGAGCCCTTTGTGATGTAAGGGCACGAACAGCAGGGTAAAAGGTGTCAAATCGGAGGCCAGCTTTCAGAAACACATGCATAGCGACCACGTGGATAAATGCGAGCGAATTCCATTTCAATATATATGATGTATTCGGTAGTTAAAATTATCAATTTAAGACTTTTATAATAGGTTACAAACTTATATACTCAGTTCTGCTGTACACCTGTACTAGTAATATATATATATATATATATATATATATATATATATATATATATATATATATATATATATACGATATTGAAGAACTACAAGAGTAAGTCGAGTCAAGGAAAGTGGGTCAAACTGTTCAAACTCGGATTTGAGGGTGGCAAGTGTTGTGGAATGTAGGGCAAGTTCGTGATGGCGGATGCACCATTTTTCGGACTGAGAGACTTGGTATCGCTACTTTGGGAGCGATGGGGATGTGTTCAGAGATAGCATACAAACGCCGCGAAGATGAAAGAGGTTTCACTCCTTGGGAATAAGAGAAAGATATCCTATCCTATATATCTTATAAAATCTGTTGACTTGATGGCAAGGAAACTAAGTTGTTTCTTACGATGCAATCCTAGACAACAATGTTTGCATGCTGACTACTTGTTTGCCAGTTTGCGATTTTTTTCAGTAGTAACTCAATGAGTAATTTATTAGCCTAGAGTTCTTGAGTGATAATTTAATTTATCTGAAAAGTTCTTAAAGTTAATTACTTTTTTCTGAAGTTGGACCTGATGGTGACTGCTTTTCATAACTACGTAACTTATTTGTTTAATAGTTTGCAAATTAAGAGATAAAGTTTATGAATTCAAAAGGTCATTGTAAACAAAATGTTTTGAAACACTTTTGTCATTTTTTCGTCTTCCCATTATTTGTGGCAAGTTAGCAGTTGAGAAATGAAAAGAGTTTTCTCTACGTTACGTTCAAAATATAGTTTCCATCCAGTGTCGCATTCAGGGTTCTGTGGCAACTTACCCGAGAATGCAAATTAAGGTTATAAATCGTTCACAACATAAGTCTATTTTTATTTTAAATTGCAAAAGGCAGTCGTAAAATGAATAATTTATGAAATTAACGGGTTTGTGCTTTAAATAAATGTATGTGTGACAAGAAGAATGATGGAAGTGTGCTACCAACAATATTTTCCCCCGTACCCGGCGCAGATAGTCGAAATCCACATCTCTTGTGAGAAATACTCTTTCTCGTGCCCCGCGTTGGGCTAGCCATTTGAGAAATACTTTGTCTCTGCGATATTTTAACTATTGCTAAATCTGGATATAATTTGCAACAAATATCTAATCCTACGAAGGGGATTACTTCCACTGCTATTATTAATATCGTTATTTCTACCGTTGCCCTTCTATACTCATAAGTTCTCTCAATCTTAACACTAATTTGTTAATTTTTACTTCAATTCAATCATGGGTTTCGACATACTTTTACTCCGTACCTGCTGCAAGTGAACGTGTAATTCTATACAGAATCACTATTCCTGGAAGTTCTATTGATTCAAACCAATTATTAGATTGATGGCAATTAATATACATTATCAGCCGTTCTCATCCATAAAAAAATAGCATTTATACTTGTATATTTACAACTTCGATTGAGCTCATGAATAATTACTTTTTATATGTACAACATTAAAACATCGTACGGTTTTGAATATAGTTTGTAAGCTTACTACAACGTCTTGTTAGATGACTTCTCGGCCGAATAAGCAGAATGTTGTCCGTGAAATGTGCCTGGTATCCCTATTCTTGCGTTCTTGCCTATCGTCAAAACAAATTTAAAATATTCCGGATTGTCCTCAGCGATTTGGTATTTAATAGGATTTAACATTTCCGATAAAATCAATACGCGGTCGCGACTTTCTCTATCCGTGCTTCGTATGAAACACCTACGCGCGACTCTCTTCAGCTACTTACCGAAAAATCGTCCCTTCAGGGAGTTATCCTAATGTACATCCCCTCGAAACACGAGTCTATTTTAATTCGAAATTCCGACTACTACATTAATAAAATTCGCAATTATAATTCAATACTTCTATTTAACAATACCAAGCTATCCCACTCATCATAAACTCCCGCCTCACTATCGTTTAGATAATACGCAGCCTATGTTGAAAATCTGTTCGCACCTCACTGACCGATTATGTGTGTACGCTTCGATGTCTTTTAAGATACTGATTCCATGCGCTCTTGCCAGATCACGGCTTTCAATGCCCTCTCCAAACTTTTTGCATGTAATATGTTCGGGGCCGTGACTCCCCATTTGAACAGCACTATGATACCAAGCATGGAATATTACATTTTGTTGATCGATTGTCCTACCAATGCGTATTCCTTGACTTTCGAGCTTGCATACAATGCCATTATTACTAACTCTTGATGCCAATTTTAGCATTCGAATCAAACCCGGGGTTATTGGCTTATCACACTTGAAGATCGAAAAAGCCCCCCAAAAAAGAAAGAAAGTATTCTGGATTAAGTTACAATTATGCATTAACGTTCGCATTTCATAACGTTCATTTTGCTGCTTTGTATCTCTCACCAGCGGGGCAGCACCCCAGCCGCGACAAGCTCTAACCTCTCGACTGATCTCCCGGAATATGTGGTAGTGTAGTACATGTAAGCGAGCGTAAGGGGTGAGGCTAGCACAAGGAAGAGAAAGGAATGATTGCAAGCGGGCCGTGGTGCGTTTGTTAGGGTACTCTTTCAGCATTCGCCTGGTGTTGATCGAAGAAACCACTGAAAACTACCGATTAGAGAGCCAGCCGCTAGAATTCTCCTCCAGACAGCGACTGAATTCGACCTAGCAGACAAGATAGTGTCGAAAGTCCTGCCACCGTCGGGACTCGAACCCAGAACCTCCAGGTCAGAGGCACTGCAGTGACATGAGTTGAAGTCCTGAGCTAACTCTTCGGTTAAAATATAAGTAAGACATACTACAGAAACTGTTTCTCGTTTCACACGTATTATCTTCATCACGCGTGTTCCCTCGAGTCCAACGAATACGCTCTATTATCCAAGTGTCCGAAATCTTTTCTACGTTGCGGGACTAAGTTACGATTGCAAATCATATTTGGACAGAACTAAAAGGGACAGGTACCATTTACTCTTCAAAATTGACGTATAAATGAAACATTCGTTAAATGCAATTCGTTAAAAAGTACATAACAAACACATTCATGTTTGATGCAGGATGTTCCATCACAATTAAAACAGTTTTTACGCAACCCTACGTCCCACACGAGTATATTCCATCAATTGGTCAACACTGTCAATTACAACCAACGAAAATTTAAAAAAAAGATATTAAACATCACCACGTAATCATCACTATCAGAGTTTGTCGGTTTACAGCAAATCACTAAAATCACTAAGACTTCCTCTATTCTCACCATCAACTGATGTCACTGCAGTAGCTGTGACTCTAGGCTTGAGTCCCGACAATAGCAAGATTTTCGACACTACCTTGTCAGCTAGGTCGAACTCAGTCGATGTCTGGAAGAGAATTCTAGCAGCCGGCTGCTCTGATCCGTAGTTTTCCGTGGTTTCTCCGATCAACATCAGGTGAATGCCGCAGCAGTACCCTACCAAACCCTATCGCGGACCGTGCGCGATCTTTCTTTCCTCTTTCTTGTCAAATTCTCACCCCTCACACACACTCACACTCACAGTAATATGCACTACATTATCCCTCATGCCGGGAGGCCGGTCGGAAGTATAGAGCTTATCCCGGCTGGGGCGGTGTTCCGCTAGTGTGAGATACCTGGTTGAGGAAACCCCGCTAGCCGACAGTAAGTGGGTGCCGGATGTCGCCATCTAATGGGGGAGATTACTGCCATCTCCCTATAAAAAAACATGCACTACACATACATGACTAATGACCTCAGTAGTTGACGTACCCGAAATCACTAACAACCAACCATCCACTCTATTCTCGCCACGCTCTTCTCCTTTTCGTCGGTTCTGTACACGCCACCTCGTACCATCCCCTCAGCCCCCAGCGTCTCACCTCCGCAGCGAAGAGGCGAGAAGGGAGCGGCGTCAGCCGAGCCGGAGGCTCAACTTCCAATCACATCGACGTTATTTTTGACCTTTTTGAGCCCACGCGTCCCGCCCCGCCGCCGCTGTATTCTCTCGCTTCCCGGCCAATATCGCCGCGCGTGGGCGCCGCCGCCGGAATCTGTTGTCATCGGCGCCGCGACGGCGGCGGCAGCAGCTTCGTCCCGCAGTCAATATTGAAACGCTGCCTCTCGGGGATCGGACTGGAAGCACACAAGACATGCGGTTACGGTCGACTGGGCCGCCCCAGCCGCCCGCCTCCCCTGCCGCTACTCCCTTCATTCCCCAGCTTCGGTCCACTTCGCCCCGCTCCCTCATCACCGCCTCGCCTCGCCACGCCTCGCCACGCCGCCTCGCCACGCCACGCCTCGCCACGCCTCGCCACGCCTCGCCTCGCCACGCCTCGCCACGCCTCGCCACGCCTCGCCACGCCTCGCCACGCCTCGCCACGCCTCGCCACGCCTCGCCTCGTCACGCCTCGCCACGCCTCGCCACGCCTCGCCACGCCACGCCACGCCTCGCCACGCCTCGCCACGCCTCGCCACGCCTCGCCACGCCTCGCCACGCCTCGCCACGCCTCGCCACGCCTCGCCACGCCTCGCCACGCCTCGCCACGCCTCGCCACGCCTCGCCACGCCTCGCCACGCCTCGCCACGCCTCGCCACGCCTCGCCACGCCTCGCCACGCCTCGCCACGCCTCGCCACGCCTCGCCACGCCTCGCCACGCCTCGCAACCGAACAATAATTTTTTTCTAGGACCTCCATTTTTCAAAAATTTAAATATAAATTTATTTTTAGAATTGGAACAAATAATGCTAATTTCACAAATGTAAATCCATAGGTTCACGTTGTCTAGTGCAGTAATTTGTAAAGGAATGAAGAAAATGGGTTTAAGTTTATGAGAAAACGGGGCATTTATAACGAAAAAGCTGTTTTGAGAAAAACGCTTGTTAAGTTCTTACTAGAAATTATCCATACTATTTTACTTAAAAACAACCTGCTCCGTATTATGAATTATGATCTTTATTGTTGCTATCTAGAAGCTTTTTTTTCTGGCTTTTTTGGTCACTTTCTCAGTTGAGGTCTCTGCTTTGGCGGAGGGGGAAGCTAGACTGGATCAATTCTTGAGTTAAGATTTTCGTTACTAATACTTCTACGTACTTTCCGCATTTCACAGTCTTAACCTCACACATTTCGTGATCGTGAGGACTGTTAACAAATTGTTAATAGTGCTCATGATTAAATCTATTTTCTGTGTTCACAAACTTTTTAAAACGCCTTTCAGTTTTGTTATTTGAGTTGGAGTAGTTTAGATTTCTTTCCCTCCAGGCTATCCCACTGCTTATTTTTATATATTATCTAAGGTATAGATTTTCGTTCTGGTACGTTTTATTAGTAGTTAACAATAAGGAAAGTCTCAAAATATTTCTGACAATCACCTTCTGTTTATATTTTTTAACTAATTATCTCAAATGACGTTTCGGTAAGTTCTTTTCTTCTTTATCATACGCCCGCCAAATTGCGCAGGTAAACAAGATAACCAATTATGAAACTGCGAAAAATACAGCCTGCGAGAATCAATGGTTTCAGAACTATTTCTATTTATGTGGAAATAAGGAACTTTTGAAACATCAGCCGTCTGAGCTGATGCATATTCAATACACAATAAAATAAACAATTTTTTTCAATAAATAATGTATCCAAATTTTCAGAAAAAATCAGAGATTATTTTAAAATGAAATAAAAACAAATTTTGATATTTTTCTCATTTTTCGGGTGGAATCTTACCTTTAAATAGTCACGGTTGTCGCTATATGATCAACTTGTTAAAAAGCGACTTTCTATGTGGATTTTTGTGTTGTGATGATGTTGTTTACGATAGCGTTAGTATTGACAGCGTTAGTGCTGACATTCACTGTTATTGTGCTTTTTAATCCAAATCCGCTGCGAAAAGATAAAACAAAATTAAATAAAAATATTCTTCTTCAGCGGCTAAGAAACTAAGAACACCAACATTATACATTTTAGATCGAGTAAGTGAAAACTCCAGTAATTTAAAAAAAGAAGAGTATCTTACAATATTTTCGGTCGAATTTTTACCCTGGCGTTGATGAAAATTTAATGAATACCGAAAACATCCTTAGAGTGTAATGCAAAGTACACAGTTCCCGTCAGTCCTCGCTTCATCCACTTCTCGTCCTCGTTAGCTCCTTCGCACTTTGCGCTGCGCGGAAATTTTCCAGAGAAAACGAAAATAAAACGAAAGCGCCTCGGGGCGGCAAAAGCACGTCGCGCGACTTCCACCCCCCCTCCCCCTCCCCTTTCACCCCTCGCCACCCACCCCACCCCCGTTGCCGCTGCTATACTTAGAGCCACGTAATGGAGGGCGCTAATTTTGCAAAGGTCATTGAATCGTTTGTCTCATTAGCCAACTTACATCGTTGGAGATAAACAAAGAAGGTTGTTTTTTCCACTGTAAAATTAACATAGAATAAGGCAAATTCTTGGGAACGAAAATTAATTGTCAAGATCCGGAAGATGTAAAAGAGAATGAGTCGTATTACGATTGGTAATTATACTAGGTGTGCAAGTTTGAGATATTCACAGAAAATGAAAATAAAAATATTTTTTGTTGCCTACACACTGTGGAGACATCTTATAATTTTATGGACTTCAAGTGTACTTATTCGTGCTTGAAAGAAGAGTATTATTGTAATGATAAAAAATATAGAAACTTAACAGTGAAAAATATATGGTGAAATAGTTTTCCAGAAGATTTTCTTAGTGATCGGTCAGAAATGGATAAAACTTTACATGTTTCATTTCTATTCCTCTTGAAATTAATTTACTTATAAGAGCGTATTGCCAAAAAATAAGAAACGATCGTCTAGCTCTGTGCTACGACCAACTCTAAAAGCTTGCCAATCGCCAATATTACAAATGATAGCCATTTTATTTACATATGACATTTGATATTAATGTACCGCGGATCAATAGATGCTCATTACATCACCAAAGCTCATCAAAGTTTATGGTGTATAATACGAAGTAGTTCATAAAAATGCGAGGTGCAATAGCACAGTTATAATCAATGAACACACCTTTATGCAATGGAATGCACTGCAGATCTATACTCTCTGCTGCTTTAACTTGAGAGCAGCCAAGATCTCTTCCTCTCTTCAATGGGTTGGTGATGCACCCCCTTTCAGGAGGGCATTAAAGCATGAGTTTTTCTTCCATTTTTCTAAACTGAACCGTGTATAACTTGAAATGAATACGTTATCACTGAAATGTTTATGAAATACAATGGTTTAGCTGCGCGCAATTAACAGCTTTTTCATGATCTTTGCTCAAATCGTGCACTCTGGGATTTCGTCTTCAGCCAGCGGGAAGCGATCTGAGGGTCTTTCATGTGATCCTTGGCTCTGACGGCCTTGGTACCTCAGACCTTTGGGATGTTGACTAATGTGACGTTGTGTAATTCATAAACACCGTCAACTGTTTCTGAGAGAAAATATTTACTTTTATTTACCCAAAAAACAACTAGTTAAAATTTACAAATATTGAAAAAATCTCCGGCAACTTTTTTCTTCCCCTTAGCTGCGAAAACCCCGCGATCGTTCCTAGGCCTACAGCCCAGTGCCACTGCCCTAACGCAGGCGAGCAGTGCGGTCTTCGCCTGGAAGACTGCGTGCTCTGGCTCAAGCGTGCGGGTGCAACGGGTTCCTCCGGCCCCACTGGCTCGAAAGCGTTTAAGTACTCTCAGGGCTCGCCCCTCCCCTCGGCGCTTCCATGCTTTCGGCGTCCAGAAGACTCGACGACCAGTCTTCTCCAGAGGTCTTGCACAATCATCCAAGACTCGCCTGCAACCTTTCTCAATAAGTCATTTTAGAGCGGGGCTTTCCTGGCGCCCCCTCCCCCTGGCGCCCCTCTATTCAGCTCTAGTGCGTCCCCGGCGTCGCCTCCACGGCGCAAGAAACGCAAATCTGGGAAGAGCAACCTACCTCCCCCTTCCGCGACAGCGTCTGGCTCAAGCGTGCGGGTGCAACGGGTTCCTCCGGCCCCACTGGCCCGAAAACGTTGCCACGATGCCACAGTATTAACTTTGCCCAAGACCCGGCGTCGCCTCTACGGCGCCAGGGACGCAAATCTGGTAAGAGCAACCAACCTTCTCCTTCCCCGACAGCGTCTGGCTCAAGCGTGCGGGTGCAACGGGTTCCTCCGGCTCCACTGGCTCGAAAGCGTTGCCACCCACGCCACTCTATTCAGCACAGGTGCGCCCCCGGCGTCGCCTCCACGGCGCAAGAAACGCAAATCTGGGAAGAGCAACCAACCTCCCCCTTCCCCGACAGCGTCTGGCTCAAGCGTGCGGGTGCAACGGGTTCCTCCGGCCCCACTGGCTCGAAAGCGTTGCCACCCACGCCACTCTATTCAGCACAGGTGCGCCCCCGGCGTCGCCTCCACGGCGCAAGAAACGCAAATCTGGGAAGAGCAACCTACCTCCCCCTTCCCCGACAGCGTCTGGCTCAAGCGTGCCCAGGTGCAACAGGTTTTCCTCCGGCCCCACTGGCTCAGAAAGCATTGCCACCCACGCCACTCTATTCAGCACAGGTGCGCCCCCCGGCGTCTTCCACACGGCGCAAGAAACGCAAATCTGGGAAGAGCAACCTACCTCCCCCTTCCCCGACAGCGCTCTGCAGCTCAAGCGATGCAGGTGCAACGGGTTCCTCCGGCCCCACTGGCTCAGCGTTGCCACCCACGCCACTCCTATTCAGCACGGAGTGCGCCCCCGGCGTCGCCTCTACGGCGCCAGGGACGCAAATCTGGTAAGAGCAACCAACCTTCTCCTTCCCCGACAGCGTCTGGCTCAAGCGTGCGGGTGCAACGGGTTCCTCCGGCCCCACTGGCTCGAAAGCGTTGCCACCCACGCCACTCTATTCAGCACAGGTGCGCCCCCGGCGTCGCCTCCACGGCGCAAGAAACGCAAATCTGGGAAGAGCAACCAACCTCCCCCTTCCCCGACAGCGTCTGGCTCAAGCGTGCGGGTGCAACGGGTTCCTCCGGCCCCACTGGCTCGAAAGCGTTGCCACCCACGCCACTCTATTCAGCACAGGTGCGCCCGGCGTCGCCTCTACGGCGCCAGGGACGCAAAAATGGTAAGAGCAACCAACCTTCTCCCCCTTCCCCGACAGCGTCTGGCTCAAGCGTGCGGGTGCAACGGGTTCCTCCAGCCCCACTGGCTCGAAAGCGTTGCCACGATGCCACGGCGCCAGGGACGCAAATCTGGTAAGAGCAACCAACCTTTCCCCGACAGCGTCTGGCTCAAGCGTGCGGGTGCAACGGGTTCCTCCGGCCCCACTGGCTCGAATCGTTGCCACCCACGCCACTCTATTCAGCACAGGTGCGCCCCCGGCGTCGCCTCCACGGCGCAAGAAACGCAAATCTGGGAAGAGCAACCTACCTCCCCCTTCCCCGACAGCGTCTGGCTCAAGCGTGCGGGTGCAACGGGTTCCTCCAGCCCCACTGGCTCGAAAGCGTTGCCACGATGCCACAGTATTAACTTTGCCCTAGACCCGGCGTCGCCTCTACGGCGCCAGGGACGCAAATCTGGTAAGAGCAACCAACCTTCTCCTTCCCCGACAGCGTCTGGCTCAAGCGTGCGGGTGCAACGGGTTCCTCCGGCCCGACTGGCTCGAAAGCGTTGCCACGATGCCACAGTATTAACTTTGCCCAAGACCCGGCGTCGCCTCTACGGCGCCAGGGACGCAAATGTGGTAAGAGCAACCAACCTTCTTCTTCCCCGACAGCGTCTGGCTCAAGCGTGCGGGTGCAACGGGTTCCTCCGGCCCCACTGGCTCGAAAGCGTTGCCACCCACGCCACTCTATTCAGCACAGGTGCGCCCCCGGCGTCGCCTCCACGGCGCAAGAAACGCAAATCTGGGAAGAGCAACCTACCTCCCCCTTCCCCGACAGCGTCTGGCTCAAGCGTGCGGGTGCAACGGGTTCCTCCGGCCCCACTGGCTCGAAAGCGTTGCCACGATGCCACAGTATTAACTTTGCCCAGACCCGGCGTCGCCTCTACGGCGCCAGGGACGCAAATCTGGTAAGAGCAACCAACCTTCTCCTTCCCCGACAGCGTCTGGCTCAAGCGTGCGGGTGCAACGGGTTCCTCCGGCCCCACTGGCTCGAAAGCGTTGCCACCCACGCCACTCTATTCAGCACAGGTGCGCCCCCGGCGTCGCCTCCACGGCGCAAGAAACGCAAATCTGGGAAGAGCAACCAACCTCCCCCTTCCCCGACAGCGTCTGGCCCAAGCGTGGGTGCAACGGTTCTCCGCCCCACTGGCTGAAAGCGCGCCAATGATGCCACAGTATTAACTTTGCCCAAGACCCGGCGTCGCCTCTACGGCGCCAGGGACGCAAATCTGGTAAGAGCAACCAACCTTCTCCTTCCCCGACAGCGTCTGGCTCAAGCGTGCGGGTGCAACGGGTTCCTCCGGCCCACTGGCTCGAAAGCGTTGCCACCCACGCCACTCTATTCAGCACAGGTGCGCCCCCGGCGTCGCCTCCACGGCGCAAGAAACGCAAATCTGGGAAGAGCAACCAACCTCCCCCTTCCCCGACAGCGTCTGGCTCAAGCGTGCGGGTGCAACGGGTTCCTCCGGCCCCACTGGCTCGAAAGCGTTGCCACGATGCCACAGTATTAACTTTGCCCAAGACCCGGCGTCGCCTCTACGGCGCCAGGGACGCAAATGTGGTAAGAGCAACCAACCTTCTCCTTCCCCGACAGCGTCTGGCTCAAGCGTGCGGGTGCAACGGGTTCCTTCGGCCCCACTGGCTCGAAAGCGTTGCCACCCACGCCACTCTATTCAGCACAGGTGCGCCCCCGGCGTCGCCTCCACGGCGCAAGAAACGCAAATCTGGGAAGAGCAACCTACCTCCCCCTTCCGCGACAGCGTCTGGCTCAAGCGTGCGGGTGCAACGGGTTCCTCCGGCCCCACTGGCTCGGAAGCGTTGCCACGATGCCACAGTATTAACTTTGCCCAAGACCCGGCGTCGCCTCTACGGCGCCAGGGACGCAAATCTGGTAAGAGCAACCAACCTTCTCCTTCCCCGACAGCGTCTGGCTCAAGCGTGCGGGTGCAACGGGTTCCTCCGGCCCCACTGGCTCGAAAGCGTTGCCACCCACGCCACTCTATTCAGCACAGGTGCGCCCCCGGCGTCGCCTCCACGGCGCAAGAAACGCAAATCTGGGAAGAGCAACCAACCTCCCCCTTCCCCGACAGCGTCTGGCTCAAGCGTGCGGGTGCAACGGGTTCCTCCGGCCCCACTGGCTCGAAAGCGTTGCCACGATGCCACAGTATTAACTTGCGCCCCCGGCGTCGCCTCCACGGCGCAAGAAACGCAAATCTGGGAAGAGCAACCAACCTCCCCCTTCCCCGACAGCGTCTGGCTCAAGCGTGCGGGTGCAACGGGTTCCTCCGGCCCCACTGGCTCGAAAGCGTTGCCACCCACGCCACTCTATTCAGCACAGGTGCGCCCCCGGCGTCGCCTCCACGGCGCAAGAAACGCAAATCTGGGAAGAGCAACCTACCTCCCCCTGCCCCGACAGCGGCTGGGTCAAGCGTGCGGGTGCAACGGGTTCCTCCGGCCCCGCTGGCCAGAAAGCGTTGCCACGACGCCACACCAACATCATGGAGAAATTCTCCCCTCGATCTCTTGCTCCACTTCGCTCCCAGCTAAAGGTGTATTACTGCCTGTGTCTTAGGAATCTGACTCCTTGGTAGCAAAGTGGTGCAACCCTCCAGGCTATAGCAAGTGGATTATTTTTTCGTATCTCATTTACAGTTAATTCAGGAAAATTGTGTTGCAATTGTGACTCACCTGGGTAAGTAAGAAAACGGAACATGCATGTTAGGCATAACTATTTTTTCTTAAATTGTGAAATTGTTGATTGTAGCGTAAACATGTAACAACTGACAAGAGCTGCCACTACTACAATCATTCCATCTGGGCACCGATTATGATTTTATTATCCAACTTACTATCTTAATTATTTTGAATCTGCCGCATTTCCCACACTTCTTTTTCTGCTTTTTGATGAATTCTTTTTGTGCTTTGTTGATTCCGCCATCTTTAAGTATAGTGCCTTTCTTGTTACGTTTAATATTTTCAGAAATTGACTCTAAAACTGCCCGCATTACTGTTAACTATTTCGTTTTTCTGTTAGGATATTTTAATTTTATTTTCATTTCAAATACACACTATAGTCTTCATTATAATAGTCATTACCTTATTCCAATCCTTCAGTCACACGAACTGCCTTCTACTGTTTTGCAAAAGTTTTCTTCTTCAATAGAATGTTGGAAAATGTTATTTTTCTTTTTAATTTCAATCTTCGCATTCCGGGCAACACGGCGTTAAATTTTCTGAATATCTGTAGCTTATAACCTATTAATCATAGATGACACTTCCATGACAACTGCATACATTCATACTCCTACAATGTGCATTCGAACATAACATTGTTTTTCATTGTAGAACTCATCAAAGTCATTCAACAGAAATTGTTAACCCTTCGGGAGTTAAGTTAGATTAGTCTTCGTGCACGTATGGTTGGCATTTTTAATGAATCAAGTACAATATTTATAAATAATCCAAATTATTGAAAATATAAAATACATTCTCCGACCAGGAATCTAAACCGTACCTCTGGACGTACGAGCAATTGATCCAATCACTGAGGCACCCAGACAACTTGCGAAAAACGATTTATTCGGCTTGTTCCATTGATATTTCTTTAGTTACTATTTTCAAGTAGCGTCTAAATATTATCATTTTTAGTTAATAGTTTTTAATTATTCTTTATAATAATGCAAAATATGTACAATACTTCATTTCAAAATCACCTAAGAAAAATCACCTAAACAGCGTTACTACAGTCCGGCATGTAGTCAGAATGATATATTTAGATTTGTATTCTAAGGCCATAAACAGTAAAATATAGCAAGTTAATTTTCACAGACATTTAATCCTTATAAATTAGGTCGGAGATATATATTTAGGGTAATTTAAATTTATTTAATAATTTTTGCTAATAGTATTTTAATGTAATACATTCAATAATCGAAAAAACATTTCGCCTCCCAACTGAGTTTGATTACATTTAAGCAACAATGAATACACCATTAAAAACATCTCAATTTTTGACATTACATCACGAATAAATTTATTCCACATTTCTACCGTTGGTAAAAAGGGTTGGATTCACGCCATCGGATTCTTCTCTGAATTCTTCATTTTTGTTAATACATCACGCAAACATTCTCGACGACCGCATCCCCTCTATCATATCGCCCCCTCCCCTCTGTTCACCCCTCTCACGCACTCCTACACCTCAACGGAGAGTAATCCTGCAGCAGCGCCGCTCCCGCACCGCACTGAGGGAGACGAGCATTGCAAAGCGCCTGCTTGTTCACTCCCCTCCCCTTCCCCCCACCTCCTTAGCTCTCGTCCTCGCGCCCTTCCTCGCTGAGTCTCGGCGCTCAGCCCCGCCGCGCCCCGCGCGCGCGTCAGATAATCCGGCAATCCTCGATATATTCCCGCCTTAGTAAGAAACGCTTCTTGCGGTTCGCTCCCCCTGCGGCTGCTAATCCCGCGGGCGCAGAACCCACGGCGCCAACCCGCTGGCGGCGCCACCGTCGCTCTGGGGAGGAAGGGCTTCCATAAAACTCCCGGAGACCCTCAGCGGTACTTGTGTTTCCGGAGAGCAAAATGCGGAGCCACGAGCGGAGTCGACAAATGATTTTTACAATGATTGATACACGCCAAATGATTTTTAAGGTGAGTATTCGTATACAATGCATAGGTAATTATGTGTTGGACAGACTTAAGGATGTTTTATGTTAACGCGAGGGCCGAAGGTCAGAGCCTCGTCGTGAACTTGGACACGCGTAGCGATGCGTCACAATCCCGCGGGAAAATTTCTGATTCAACGAAGGAACTTTTGATTGAAACTCCAAACCAATATGAATGACTTGTGTCCCCAGTGGATCAACTGATGCCACTGCAGCGCCTCTGACCGGAAGGTCCTAGTTTCGAGTCCCGACGGCGGCAGGATTTTCGACACTAGCTTTTCAGCTAGGTCGAATTCAGTCGCTGTCTGGAGGAGAATTCTAGAGGCCGGCTGCTCTGATCGGTAGTTTTCCGTGGTTTCTCCGATCAGCACCAGGCGTATGCTGGAGCAGTACCTTACCAAACGGGCCACGGACAGCGCGCGATCTTTCTTTCCTCTTCCTTCTCCTATCCTCTCCCCTTACACACTTACACTAACATGCACTACACTACCACATATTCCGGGAGACCGGTTGGGAGCTTAGAGATTGTCCCGACTGGGGCGGTGCCCCGCTGGTGGGAGAATCCTGGTTAGGGGGAAACCTCACTAGCCGACGGTAGGTCGGCGCCGGATCTCGCCATCCAGCGGGGGTAGATCACCGCCATCTCCCTAGAAAAACATGCACAACTCTTATGGGACTAATGACCAAAGCAGTTGACGCGCCCGGAAACACGAAAAAATCAATCAATCAATAACTTCTGTCCCGGAAGAGCGCAAGCTCTCCGATCGTTCGGCTGCCTTCTGACATTCGTGGCTCCGCATGTTGCTCTGCGCGGTGTCGGCGTCGGTAGCGAAGGAGGAAACGGCTGCAGCGGCGGTATTGGTGGCGGAGGTGCAAGCGGTTGAGGTGAGTGAATGAGTGGGAATTGTTTCTGGACGTACCGACTACTTAGGCCATTAGTAACGTAAGTGAAGTGCAAAATATATTACGGAAATTGCAGTATCCGTCTCATGTTGGAACGTGATATTCGGAGCTAACCTATCAGTTCGAGTACAGGTTTATTCCGCCCTTAAGTATCTCCCCATCCGGGACACCGCTCCAGTCGAGACATGCTCTAAGACACTTGACATTTGTGGTAGTGTAATTCACGTAAGTGGAGATTGTGTGTAAGGGAGATGGAGAGAGAAGGTCGACGGAGGAAAGATCGTGCGCAGTCCTTGGCCGGCTTTCTGAGGTACTATTCTGGCATTCGCTTGGTACTGATCGGAGAAATTTCGAGAAACTCTAAATCATTATAGATGGCCGCTATATCACCTCCAGTTATAGTTTGAATTCGACCCTGCTCTCTTCCTGTTAAAAATCCGTCACAGTGAGAGTTAGTTTTAGTTAGTTATTAATAATAGCCCCCATCCAACTGCTTAAATAGAAAGGCAGAAGCCCAATGCATCCGAATTATAAAAATATATTACGGCTTCACAGAGATACTACGGAGGGGAAATAAAAAAAAAAGATTTCCTGTTTCCGCGTCCACACTATTACATCACCGCGATCATTCGGCAGTTTTAGGCCCTGACGAATCCTCAAAACATGTATATTTTTTAAGTAAAAACTTGTAACGACAATGTTTCTTCTAATAAATAATTCAGAATATATACCTCTATTTTCACGAAATATTAAAGAAAAAATTGAAACCAAAATTACGTGAAGAATTATGCTCAAATGATTGAAAAATCTAATATTGTAAAACCGAATGACCTACGATATAAATCTCTAGCTGCAATAGTAAGTGTAGATACAAACAAAATTTAAAAATTTTCAGCTATTAAATAAGGAATTATATAATCAATATTCTAGATCTAGTGGCGGTCAGGAGGCCTGGCCGTCAAGCTGCCTGATTACCTGACCCGTCTCTTCCCACCTTCCGTCCCTTTGTGTTCCATCTCTCTCTCTCTCTCTCTCTCTCTCTCTCTCT